>WSTH01001136.1:0-14414 GCA_019616345.1 Ceratobasidium sp. 395
ATTGTTAGTGCCACACTGCGGGTTGGTGACAGCCGATGCAGCAGACTAACCATGGGTGATCCTTTTCGCATATACTTCAACAAATTCGTTATGGTCAATGTCCCGTCTGAGCTCGCCACTGCAATTTGGGGATGTAAATCGGACGTGGCGATATCCTGTAAAATGTCATAAGCATACATTCTGGAAAACAAGAGGCGAGGGTGACAACGCTTACCCAAACTGGACCACGCGTTTCAGTCACATTATGTCCTCTCCCGAGCATGATCGGCTGAAGCCCCGTAAACTTGACCATGTTCTCGTGCTCATTTGAGATGATCCCAGCACCATAGGACGCAAACGCCATGCTTTGAATCACATCTACCCTACGAGCTTACTAAAAACGTACCTGAAAACAAGTCTCAAAAACTTACCTCGGCACCGAAATAGGCTCACAGGCATCCCACCTGGGTGTCTCAAGTCCGTTGCGTACACATGCCCGTCGTATCCACCCGAGACGATGATCGTCGGGTCTTCGTCCTGGCTTGGGCTGACGGGTTGAGACGGTATGCGGACCCATCTGACAGACTGAACTCGAGATTGGTGGATCTGGATGTAGTGCGTTGGCAGGAGAGGGAGACCTAAAGGCTGAATGAAGTTACGGGATAGAGAAGGTGAAGAGCAGACGGACTAGGCGTAGTGGTTTTGCCTTGAATGAATGGCTTTAGGTTGTATACGGCAATATGCCCTTTTCAAACAGTTCAGGAAGAGAAAAAACAAAGGCGAGCAGAAATAAGACTGACCATTTGAGCAGCCAAAGCCCATCACTTCACTATTGGCCCAGTCTAAATGCGTAAACCGAGCATCGGGCAGGGTTATGCGCACGAGCGGACGGGATGGTCGGACTGTGTTCGTTCAAGTTACTCAATCTTCCTAGGAGTACTATCGAATATGCTCACTGTAAATCGGCCTCGTCTCGGAACTGTCTGGCTCTGGGATGGCGTACAAAGTAACAGACCCGTCCCCAAATACCCCAGCCAATATACCCAGTTTCCGTTGCTCTCCGTCCTTCTCAGGCTACACCAATGCAATTTCAGCCGGGTGTATTCAGTACACTAACAAAACACCTACCTTATCTCCATCGTCGGTCGGCAAAGGACACCACCTCAACATTCTTGCAGGCGGTGTATCCAGGCAGACTAGAATGGCCAAGGAAGCCTGCCCCAAGTCCGTCTTGTCCGTTGGAGTCTTACTTGGTCCGAAACGCCATATCTGAATCGCGCTTTTGGTGAACTGATCTGGACCGAGTGGTGGTGGGGATCCTGTATGTGATGGAGGTGGAGAGGATGGGATGGTAGATACCGCTAGATATTGTGCGTAGTTGTGTCCTTTCGGAACGCAAGTTAGATAGTAAATAGTGGGGTCAGTAAGGGAGGCTCGTACTGGCTGAGAACGATTCTGATATGGGGCACCAGTCTAGACCCCAAACGGGATTGCCTGCATTGAATATGAGAGCTCGGCTTGATGACCAGTACTCGTCTACAATGCTAGTTTCGTTATTGCAGAGCGCGAAAGTAAGGGTACAAGCATACCTAGAGAGCAGGTTTCGAACAGTTTGAATTGCGCTAACTGTTGCTCTCCAAACGGACCCATTAAGCAATTTACCGGATCAAGTCGAGTCGGTCGTCCACACGAAATGTACGTTTCCGTATCACTTGGAGAACTCGGTAAGTGGAATCTCAAAGCCATTTGGAATAATCAACACACCTCTCTTGTACGGCAACCCAATCTCCCTCGTGAATCTTTACGTCCTCATATACACGCGGTCTCCTCTCGGAGCCTCCTGCTTTAGCCTCCTTGTACCACCCCGTATCTTCACATAACTCCAGAACTGGTCCTGCTCCGACGTTCATTCCAAGCTCATCCCTCGCCTTTCTGGTGCTTTTAGCATTCCTCTCTCCGTCCTGTGTCACAAGCTCTTGAGCCTCGAACAACCCGGAAACGGAGCCAAGTCGGACTGCAGGATCCGGAAAGAACGCAGGACAAGGGCGAGCGCGTGCATTGACTTCGCGTACAGATGTCCGCCGAGGGATTCTGGTCGATGCGTTTGGTATTGATTTTCCCTCCGGTTTTTGGGGTTTGGCAGCTGTTGGTTCGTCTAGTTCAGAAGCAGACTCTGAGGGCGGGGTTGGAGGTGAAGGTACAGGTGATCCTCCCTCCAAATCAGCCTCTTCAACCTCTTCTTCAGATTGTGCGGCTTCAAATTCACTTTCCTCTATATACAAAGTATTAGTTGGGCGGCGACAAACCAAGATTGGATAAACAGCATACCATTCTGTTTACGCTTGCTTTTCGAGGTCGAGGCTTCAGGCTGAGTGTCTCCCAAGAGGTCTGCATAAGATACTTGCTTCCTTTTTCGCGTAGATCTTCTCGACATGATGTTTTCCGAGTTCAGCAACTCCGAAGAAATTATGAATTTCACTGTGGTGGACGGGACCAACCGAGCACCCTTGACTAAGCGCGCGCTTATGAATTGCCCACGGTCTACGTCACACTTAATTTAAGCTCTACCTCGACCTTCCATTTCCTTGTGTTTTCTTCTGTAGTTTAGGCTCTGTACATTATGTCTCAAATAGACCTCGCCTCGCTCGTCGACTTTAGCAAACGCTCTCTCTGGATCTCAGTCGCAACTATTATCTGGAATCCGCTGTTTTGGAACTGCGTTGCGCAAAATGGTGAGTTTCTTGACACGTACGCATATCGCAAATCATGCTAACCAGCGAACAGAATACTATAACAAGACTGTTACCAAGATACTAGGAGGTCGTAGATATCTGGGATGCTATCTTCTCGCAATCACTATCTTCTCGTTGGGCATGGTTCGGGACGCGATGTGAGTGAGCAAACGTGTCCTCCTATTTTGTATCATTTCATGACGCGTATTTAGGTACCACAACGCGCTCAAGGACCAGCCTCAGAGTGATCTTATTAACCCTACCATTGCAAAGCCCCTCGCCATTGGGCTTTTCCTCGTTGGCCAAACTTTTGTTATCACTTCCACGTGGGCACTAGGCATTACAGGTCTGTTATTTGTATTTCAATATTGGGCTCCCACTAAACAAAGTACATATAGGCACTTTCTTGGGAGACTACTTTGGAATTCTGATGTCCGCACGTGTTACCGGTTTCCCCTTCAATGTGGTCGAAAACCCAATGTACATTGGCAGCACGATGTGCTTCGCCGCCACGGCATTGTGGTACAGCTCTCCCGCGGGGCTATTGATTACTGTCTTGGTTGACATCGTCTATACCATCGCACTTCGCTACGAGGGGTATGTATCTCGCTTTTCGAAGTCTGATTGTTATTGACTTATCCACTCATAGACCGTTTACAACTATGATCTATTCCAAGGCGGCTTCCAAGTCCGCTAAAGCCGAGTAGAAACCCAGACACGAAATGACGCTCAACCGTCTACGAATATATCCACCAGAACACGAATACGAAATGGCCTATGACTCCCACGATTCTTCAACGCATCGTATACCAAGCATACACACAATGTAGAGTTAGATGGCAATATATTTATTCTTGATTAGACTGCTATGGGGATAATACGCAGAGCATATTCTTGACGTAAATATCCGTTGGTGGAGCTACTCTCACATGTTGATTTGAGAGCGAGACGAGAATCCTGTGCTAGTCGAATGATAAATGACGTGAAGCATACTTGTATTTCAATGACTCTATAACAGCTACTACACCACTCTTCGATCAGTCATAACCCGCACAATGCACCCAGTGCCCGCTAACTCCGTCAACTAGAACGCCAAAGCCATCATTAATCACCTTTCATTCATAAAGTACCTTTCAAACGACTCACCTTTTCATGCCACGCCAAAAGCACACTGCTATTTACTTCAGCGTTCCCATCATTTTGCATCGCCATGCCCTTGTAGAGATACTTCATCAGCGTATCGTGTTGCTCGGGCTCGAGAGAACGGAGCGTGTTGGGGATGTCTGTTGCTTTGGTGGATGCCAGGACAAGGAGAACGGAAGACGTCGTTACAGCCTAAGAGAGAGCGATTAAAGCTATTTAAAATGGGTAGATGGGTATAAGTAGGAATGGGTCACCTACCTTGGCTTCTTCAGCATCAGAGCCGTAGGGTGGATCGGTGAGAATGAGTGAAAGAGCACCTTGAGTATCACCCCTGCGTGATGCCAAACGTTAGTAATTATAGTATTACACCTCCGACCCAAGACACAGAAATTAAGAGTTGTTTCACCAAGCGGCTGGGAGAAGGATTTGATCACTCGATAGGAGAGTTGGAAAGTTCAGTGTCTTGGCTCATCGGTAGGCAACAGTTTCATCGCTCCCCTCCTCCACCACAAACATAATAGACCCAAAACGCGCCTCACTCACTTGCTCAATGCCGTCCTAACCTGCCCGACCTTAGCCTTGGCCTCAGCCAACGCACCGTCCGGACCACGTGGATCTGGATCGTACAAGTCTGTCGCGAGTAGGACATCCTCCTCAAATTTGTCGACGTCGATTCGACGGAACGCGGTATCTGCCATGGTCGAGGAAGGGTGTGGGGATGAAAGTAAGCGCCGAAGAAGGTCCTATCACGTGCATCAGCAAAACCACCCCTACAATACAGCACACTGCACAGACATAAGTAGTGTGAGTAGTGGCCGTAGTGCCTGTATAGTGCTGTATTTTGTCCCCTGATACTCATTGTCACATTTAGTACAATCCACTACGATTTTACTACAATTTCACTACAATATGTCGCTCAATCCCTGCTATACTACAGATAATACAGCTTTGTTATTGCGTCGTGCGCAGATGCGCACTATCATCTAATACATGGTACTGCGGTGTCACTATTGCGTTACTGCACCTTGTATTGGTTCTTGCTACTGCTTATATACGGAGGCTGTAGTAGAGTGTATAGTTCACTGTAGCTTTCTCGACCTTACTGCCTCATTACATTCAGGCTGACAGTACCGTATGAGAACATATGTATATTATTGATTACCATATAACAAAAAGTAGTTAAAACGAAAACACCATTACACCCAAACACAAACATATGGGACACATGCGATTGCAAGAACTTGTTCAGGTTGTCTGTGATGGTGTTGTTAGTATGGACTTGAGTATGTAATTACGCAGACGAACCGAGGGGTAGGTTGCATTGAGAATAGGTAGCGCGGTAGAAAAACGCACCGGCAACGCGTGGAGGAAGCACGCCCGCAATAGCATCGGACGAGGGCGGAGGGGCGGACGCACAGATGTACGGCGTAGTACCCGCGCCAAAGATTGAGACGCGGTGGTTAATCCCACACGTGGGCGTTCACGCATGAATGGCCGCCAGGGACTTCATATGATAAGCGAGTTAGCGTGAGCGGGACATGGGAGCGAGCGCACATACCGGTAGCCATGGAGCTCTGCGTGACCGTGCGGTTGGTACATGCGGACGTGGACTGGGTACACGCGGGCGGCGTGCAGGCAGGCGGGTGGGTGAAAGGACAGGCGGGGATGCCGTTATCGTCATCGCCTGGCGTGGTCGTCTGTGGTGCGCTCGAGCGTGGGTAGGTTAGATGGGTGCGGGCGTGGAGTTTAGCTGGCTGTAAGGTGGGTAGTTGAGTGTGGGCGTGGATAAGGAAATCATGCAGATGCACCGGAAGCGCGTCCAGGCGCGCCTTGTCCAAAGGTAGGCCAGTCCGTTCTCGATAATCGCGGCGCGGATACGATCGGTCTCTGGCTTGACAAGATGTTCAAGCCATTTGCGGTTGTCGCCGCGAGCCAGGGCGGCGGGAGTTGGTTCTTGAGGCGCGAGAGCAAGTACAGGCGCAGAAGGGAACCGACGAGTGAAGTCAGGTTCGGTGGAGGGCGTAGGCAAAGAGATACGCAAGGCTGGGGTGCGCGGTAGACTGGGAAGTTGCCGGGGTAGGGCGCGAGCGGCGGTGAGCTGGTGCGTTGTCTATTGTTGGTCGGTGATGGCAGCAAACATGGAAAGGAATGGGTCGAACCTCGATGGCACGTGATGTGCCACCCTGAGTCACAACACCACGACTTAGCGTTTTTTGCACCTCTGCGACACTCCCGCCCGCTGCCGACCAACGCGACAAGGTCGCCCGCCCGCCCTCCAGCGTTAATCGCTCCCCGCCCAACGTTCTCTGGTCCCCTCCTCGCCACCAGCAGGGTTCCTCAGCAGCCTGGCCACGCGTGTATACGGTGAGCCGCGCCCCTAATGCGCCCTTTGCACTCTAATCCACACACGCACACCAGCCTGGCGCAAACTCGACAACGCCACGCCCCTGCGTGGCCAAAAACTACCTTGAACAGCCCGGATCCGCGCCGCCCCTCCCCCAATTAGACGACCCCGCCCGTTTCGATCCAGTTTGCACCCTGGAAGCTGTCCCTCGGATGGGTCAATCAACATGTCCGCGCCCGTGCGCATACGCATGCCGACGCGATCAGTAGACCCGCCAAACGGGTCACAATCGCACGACCTACCGAGTTTATGGTCTAACAACACACGCTATGGCCGCGAGACACACGCCCGGATCCCCTGTCTCCGCGCCGGAGGTGCAACACCCCTACCAGCCGCACTCCTACGCGACCCTGACACCCCACATGCGGAATCGTGTCTCCGCCGGCCTCGCTAGCGCGACCAGCTCCCCTCTTTTCTTGGAGGGGAAAGCGCGGCAGTACCGCGTGCTTCAGGTGCACCACCAACCGTGCAATGCGGCGCACCAAGCGGTGCGCCAGCGACTGGCGCGCTACCGCCGCTGCGCCCGACCACCCCTTCCGACTCGCCCCCAACGACACATGTCCGGGCCGCTACCCCAACACGGCGCGCGACCGACAACCACCACATCCATGCGTGGCCCAAGACCCACCCGGGACACCCGGACACGCGCCCCGCTGCCCCAATTCGAGCAGACCTGCCCGGTCATCCCACGGCTCGGGACACAAGTGTGCATCCGCCCTGCAGCACGAATACAAATCGCCGCACCCGGCAGGCCCCGTCAACCAGCCTGCAACCGCCCGATCGGCCGAGCATGCGGCTCGACAAGACACGGTACGGCCGCGCCCTGCGCGCCTCGTGTCTTTGTCTCTTGCGCCGCAGGCGCATCGTTCACTTCCAACGACTTACACACATCGTTGATGTGGGGGTGCGTCCGCGCATCGGTTGTAATCGCGTTCGGCCTCAAGCATCCGTGTTGACGCGTAGTCCCACGCGTTCCCGTCGATCGTGCTCGCGTGACGGGCTTGACGATCTTTCTTGGAGGAGGAAAGGGCAGAGCGGCTGTGTAGCCACCTTTCCGTGCGGCATATGAAGGTTCACCGCGCAACCGGCATGTTTCGCTTCCTTACTCCAAAATCCCTCGTGTCCCCGTATTATATCAGCTCGTCCTCGGCTGCAAACCCTGTTGCGCAACTAAATACTACGCTACTCCGGTTTATTTCTAGTAGTTTCTGTTTCATGTTTTGTCACTTTCGTTGCTCGCACTCATTTCGAGCTGTGTTTCAGTGTTGTAACTCGTATCTTCTCGTGCTGTTTTGTAGTACTCATGTGTTCATTGTATTACATACCTATGCCTGTATTGTACCGACATTGCCTGCAGTGTCAGTGTATCTCAATACATATCTGTAGTAAGCAAACCACATGTGTGTAGTGCTGGGTAGTGAGTGTAGTGCTCGTGCGGTATTTCACAGTGATGCAACACTACAGCAAAAAACATGGTTTTGCTGATGTGAGCTCGCTGAGCCCTACATAAACGCCGTGGAGACTGATCAGACGGATAGCCACTTCGTTTTTAAACCCACTCTAGACAGCATGTCAAGCTGTTTGTCTAGTAAACCCGGAGCTATTATTAGCATCTGTTACAGTACATGTGCTCATGGCGTTATCTCCATAGCGTAATGCAGAAGGTCTCGTCAAATTCACCCGCAATAATTTTGGGCGTGGTCCTATGATTATAATATCCTAGTTGGGTATATGTACAGAGCACTCGGCCCATAGTTGCAGTTATGCATTGTTTTAGTCTCTTCTACGACTTTTTGCGCTTGAGTGTAAGTACGCATACCCCATATCAATCCACGCGGGGGATTCCGAGTTGCTAAGATCTAGGTGCTAAGGGAGTCGACAAAGTAAACCAACCGACCTTTGGTAGCAGTGTTCATCCCCGAGCTCGACGCTCATAGACGTGGCAACACGCATCCTCCAAATAACGAGCTGTTCAACTAGTATATGCCCGAATATGGCTGATAAACGGCGCATGTATGCCTAGTCGGGTAAAATAGTTACAAGTTTCTACGTTGAATCGAAATGAATTATAGCAGAGTCATTTCTAGCTCTGTGAATGTGGACTGAAATAGACACACGCTTGAATCGGACATGACTTGTACATCGGTTTCAGTTCGAGGGATTTGAGTTACCAAGTCCACTACCACCTGCACCCCGATCTCCCGGCCTCCAAACAGGCGATTCAATCATGGAGATATTAATCTACAGTCTTCAGTGAGATCAAATCATACATTCATGTCAAGCAACCCACCAACAAGGCCCAGTAGCTCCAGAATAAACAGCGCGTGCCTCTTGGGCTTAGTGAGGTCGAAGTGCGACATTCAGCGACATTAGATAGCTACGAGCGCTTATCTGTTTAGATAACTAGCATATACGAAACATCCCATGGAGATAGCACCAGCACCAGCTGCTGAACCTTATAGAGTGACCCGAGAGTCTCACGGTGCTAGTATGCCGGTGACAGCTGACCCGCACCTCTCACCTGGTAGCGATTGCCGCGCTCGGTCTGAACTAGCCTTGACACTTTTATATAATCCAACAAGCTCAACTCCAGGAGGACTTATACGTATACCTACTTCGTATCCATACCATGATACGTATTCAGGGGCGATCATATGTACATTCAAGCGTTGTATCTTCTGTTTGAACTGTATCTATATGCTTGCTTACTCCGGCAGTGAAATCATAAGCCTCTCTGTTGTATCTACGATTGGGGAGTCGCCCTTTGACTCGGCGTAAAGCAGGACATAATGTCAACAGAAACCTGCGGGTGACTCTAGTCAGATTTCAGCACTTCAGACGCATATTAACAAGAAGCTACTACCTCGCCCCTTGTTCTGCACTAATGACCGATGTGCCAGTATAATAGTTAGTAGCTAGAGAGATGGTAGCGTCCAGTGTTTCGAGCGGACCGCCGACGCCAGACGAGCCAGGGAACGGTAGGCTAAGGGAAACCTCGCTTAACACGAGATGGCGAAGATAAGGAAGCTCAACGAGCCAGGGCAAACCAGCACTATTGATACTCTGATGAGGCATTCTGAGGGATGTTACCCGGGGAAACGCCATCGGTATGAGCTTGAACCATTCACAGCGCCAGTTGAAGCGTAGCCCCAATAGCGAGACCTGTTGAAGTGGAGATCTGGACATGAGCTGAAGAAAAGGCAAAGGTTCGATTGTATACACAAAAAATTGGCCGTGGTATAGCTTAGAGGACGTGTGTGTTACGTCGTAGCTGAGAGACTTCAGGTGGGTGGTGTGTTCGAGGAGGCAAGGAAATGTCTGGTCAAGTTGCTGCCCGCAAAGTTCGTTGTGATGCCTGATTGAACCCTCAAAGATTTGGCCAATCCTAAGGGAAGTGAGACCTCTGGAAAGCGGCTTTACCCCCATAATCGCCGCCAGGGTGACAGCGTTCATGTCCAAAAGGCTAAGGTGCGTCAAAGAACTGAAAGACCCATCAGGCGCAGAAAGTTGTAGGCTTTTCAGCTGTTCACCACATCCATGAAGCGAGAGATAGTACAGTCTGGGGAGGCCACTGAGTGCGGAGAGACCGCCGTCGCTGAGGATACTGATACTGCTAGTCACTCTGCGGAGCTGGGTACACGAACAAAAGTCGCGCGGACTGAAGAGCGCGAGCCTACTCGCTACATCGTAGACCCCTCTTTCGCCCCCATCTCTCGTGATCTCCTTCGGATAGAACTCCAGCCTCTCTATGTCCGAGCAGGTAGTTGTGAGTTGTCCCAAGATTTTAGAGGCTACCGAATACGAGACCCAAGCGGTACTAGTCTTGGTTGCTGGTTTGACGTTGAGCTCTCGTAAGGACGGCATAAGAAACAGGTCGAGCCAGAAGACAGCCGCGGAGTCGGTATCAAGATCAGAAGTCAAGAGCGTAACCGACGTGACGCTTGGCAACAGCATACCTTCTTCGGCTCGTCGTGTGCAGATACGACGGCGCTCTCCTTTAAAGTAACGAGCGGTGCGACCATATACTCGGAGCTGCCTGACAAACGGCGCATATATGTCGAACCGTGTAAGACCAAACGCGGGTTCCGCCTGAAGGTTAAGCTGGAATACAACAGGATCAGCTTGAATATCTATACAGAGCCCTCGAACTCGACCTACAACGTGGTTAGAGTCGTCCGATGAGGTAACATCTGTTCGGGAGGTTTCAACGATGAGGTCCATTATAACTTGTGCCTCGATCTCCCTCCAGACGCGCGAAGCAATCACAGGAAACATAGGTCTGCAGGTTCGCATGAGGGCGAGCCAGTCACTCGTATCTAGTAGACCACTGACAAGATCGAGTAGCTCTGGAAGAAACAGGGGGTGGGTCTGTGGAATATCCTGGGAGTACAACATAGGTGGGGAAAGTCGAGCTTGACTCCTAGGTGCATCCATGAGCCATTTTATGGAAACTCTACGTAGAGACGTCGACAAAAAAAAACAGTCAATGACTCAACCCATGGACGCTCCGGTGAAAGCCTGACTCGCGTCCGATGCCAATCGCGGTGCCTTATATGCACTGCCGCCCCGCTGCCTCGCCGGAATTGCACCCTGGAGTGGGATCCGGCACTCATCGGTACCGGATTTATCTTAGGACACAATACTAAATTCTAGTGAGGCGGACGGGTAGCGGCGTATGAAAGCTCATGGTGGATACGGGGATTCCTTTTCAGCTTGACTTACAGTCTCGTCCAAGCGGATAGAGTTTATACGAAGCCAGGAGGCT
Organism: Ceratobasidium sp. 395; assembly: GCA_019616345.1. Taxonomy (NCBI): domain Eukaryota; kingdom Fungi; phylum Basidiomycota; class Agaricomycetes; order Cantharellales; family Ceratobasidiaceae; genus Ceratobasidium; species Ceratobasidium sp. 395. The sequence continues at coordinate 11,024 of WSTH01001136.1, forward strand.
ACTACTGTAGGTGCATCCACGAGCCATTTAATTTTCAAAACTCTAGTATGCAGAGGCGTCGAGAAAAACTGGCTTAATGACTCAACCCAAGGGCGCTTTGGGGAAAGCCTGACTCGCATCAGATCCTGATTCCGGCGCCTTGTATAAGAAAACTCCGTGGTCATGGATACGGGGATTCCTTTTCAGCTTCGCTAACACTTCATCTAAGCACGGGGAGCCTAATTAAAACTTGAAGGCTACGAGTAAAAGTATATAAAAATATTTTGCGATCTAAGCTCTACAGGCTGCGGCTTAGTCTAGCTTAGTCTGCAATCAGGAATGTCCAAATTAGTCTGAAATTTAATTCTTCACTCAACCAACTCATCCATTCGGGTCAGTGCCAACGCAAACGCACGCGATCCCCCCCTACAGGCACACACAGTCTTCACATCATTCTTGCCCTCCTAAACTCTTCAAAAAGTGTTTGATATTGTTACAAATACAAATCACATCAGTAAAGACTAATTGGGCTTGCTTGTATTAGTATCAATCCGGGATGAAAGTGTAATACTACCTACATACATCTTTGTCAAGTATAGAGTGATACTTCAAAACAATTGCTCTAAGCTTCTGTATAACGTGTTCCGAGTGCCTCATATTGTATTCTTATGCCCTGGGGCTGTAGGAGCACGCCCATTCAGATGGCCAGCATCCCGGTAAACTCCAAGGCGAGGGTTATCCATTCACACGGTGTCATACGACCTGCCAACACGATACTCTCCTTTTGCTTGCAGCGCTTTGGGTGTACCTATCTCGCTGTGATCACTTGGACAACGTACACGCCGTTTTTGTCTAACTATATCTGGAGGTGATGAAGGTTTCCATGAGCTACCCTCATTCACTTGGAATATGGACTATTCAGCTTCATGCAAATCTCTTACTATTTCTGGTAACCACCAAAGGAGCCATATAGGCAATCATTTTCAGGGCTGAGGCATGCCGAAGCCATCATACTCGGCAGAGCAATCGGCCGCCTCGGCAGCTGTGGAGAACTTCTGTCCCTGTTGTGCCTGTGCGATCATCCAAGTTCTCACAAACTAGCCAAGCCAAATTGTGCCATTTTTTCCAATTCATTGATGAGAAAAGTTCCTAGAGCCGCTCACTCAAATATCACACTTCTTCTATTGGCCTAGCCCCTTGAGGCGTTATGGGTGTCACCCCATTTCACACTCCTGACCAGTATGTATTCTCACGCACTACATCACACTCTAGCCTCAACACTTTCAAACTCGAGGCAGAGCCGTAACCCATACATGTATTGTGCAGAGTTTGATACTGCGACCGCCCCCTTTGATTGAAACTTATGCGGTTGCTGTATCTTCCGGAAGGCACAACTAGCCTGATAGGTAGCAATGCGGTCCACATTTGCTCATTTCGTCTGGTTTGGGAGCTAAAGGGTTTCGAAATACCGCTAAACTCCCTAACGTTGTACCGGGGACACGTGATCAACACTCATGTACACATACCTGCGTTTGACCTATGTTACTCTCACCTTTTCCCAGCATCTCTAATCCCTTTGGGCCTCTCCAACCCCAAAAAAGTGTCCAGCTGCGTTCTGGTTGGTGGATTCCGTTTACATGCGTTATTTTCGAGGCACTGTGACGTTAACCCCAACTCATGCGCCAAATAAATTCACACTCTTATGGTACTAATTAATCTAGCCCGAGCTTCATCGCCAGTATCTAGTTCTTGAGCCATATTAGGACTCGTAAAGTATTGTATTTGCTCGTGTATGCGCGATGACATAAGTTCTAAGGCTAAAACCGCCCCGAAACGATTGTTGAGTCAATCGTTTGGACGGCTCGGTCTCAGGATATGTCAACTGGCAGCATAGAGAGCCTTGGTAAGCTTACAGCATGTCTATGTGATGTAATATCAAATACGCGATGCGAATCTTCAATACCAAAGTTGAATCTGTCTGAAATGCGTTACCAAATTGGGAGCGTTAACGCAATAATGTTGATGCCACCCACGATCAATCGCATCTAGCTAGTAGATACGCTTCTAAACAGCCGCGGCCCCTAAGATAAGTGCCGTACGCCTACTTTTTTTATTGTGTCGTGGCTTTCCCTATCTGTCTCTTTCTCTTATAACTTCACGTAATGTCGTACCACAGGGCTCTGCCCCGAAGTGACAATAAACACATGATTAGAAAAAAATCTATTTACGTAGCCTCCTAATTAGTATGTGCAGTATGTTTCGTTGTTAGACTTAGTTTAGTGCTCCATTGAAGTAGTGGCAGTTTGGCCTGTTAAGCGCCCGTCCTAATGTGATAAGTTTGGCATTTGCAGATCTATCAGTAAGCTTGAGATGACTTATCTTCATGAAGAAATCTAGCTTATGATCATTAAGCTTCCGCTCAAATAATGCAAAGCTGTGATTACTCCACCCCGCGTTCAAGCCTCGAGTGCGCATCCAATCACCTGGCAACAAAGCTGAAGTTGAGTTTGCGATGCTGAGCGGGCTCGATTCAAGCCTCGGTGCGGGGATGACTGGTACAAGAAGTGTGGGCACCCTTCTTGGTTCAGAAAGTATTTTTAGTGACTGATAGCTGCATAATCCAATCTCCGGTTTCCGATTTCTCCAGTAGCCTGACTTCAGCTACCATATTTGGAATGCTCTCCGACCCAAAACAGCGCCAAGGATTACTATACAATACTGTTCGAGGCCGGCGTGCTTGAGATCTAGCTATCTCGAAGACAGATGCTTCCTCGTTCCAATCTAGATTCTCTCCAGAGCTCGATCAGTCGTAGCTCGAAAAGTATCAGCTGGAACTCAAAAAAAGAAAAAAGACAGTGAAATTGAGTTTGGTTATTTAGTTGACACCATGTTCCAGATGATCTGTTATCTCCCAACGAATAACTGTTTGACTCGGCAAATTTTCTAGCATTTATTGTGTTTGTCCTCTTGCTAGGGTGGCCCCTCGTGGTTCGTGACACAGCCCGCCCATACACGTGTGATCCTTGGTGAACAAGGAGATTGCCGTCTAAATGCAACCTAATAATCTACCGATGCGTCTGGGTGAAAATATTGCCGGAATTTAGGAATGAATGTTTTCTTTCAATCGGGGCACAATGCTGCGTCATCCGCCGCCTTGCCTATGACGGCAATATCTCCGCGACAGCCGGATCAGAGGAGATTGCTGACAATTGCCTTTTGATGATGATGTGCCACAGAATGATCAAAGCCATACTCTAAACGATATGGAAATGTGAGCAGTGAGGCACAACTTGATATATTGAGACCGTATATCGACAGCATATATCGCTCACTTTTCTCAGTGTAATACCGTTCTTGATAGGAAGTTCACTGTGATGGCTCAGGGTGAGTTTTCGATCCTAGGGGGCTCCGT
>WSTH01001137.1:0-14412 GCA_019616345.1 Ceratobasidium sp. 395
AGCGCATCAATGTCCTTATCACCGCCGGATGCCTCGAGCACTAGTTTCAGTCGCTGTGCACACCTCGAGAAGTCGTCTTACTCGATATAGCGAACGACAGTTGCGGCGTAGATGAAAAGCACGCCAGACCGCTCGGCAAGCCTGGCTATCTGAGCGTCCGATACTTTGCTGCGGGGTAGCTTATGAGTGAGGTATGTGGCGATGTCTTGTTGTACAGTCGTACGATCAAGCTCGTGCAGACGCAGCTCTGATCGCTTGCCCTCGTCCTCTCGACTTCGCATCCGATGTAGTATTTTGGGCTCCGGTCGACTACACGGCCGCTCCTCGGCCGGCAGGGCTTTAGGTTGGGGTGCCTTTAGGGATGACAGCTTGTAAATCTGTCCAAACCGAGGGTGTCACGCAGGTGGATTCGGGCTTGGTGATTTGAAATCGAATCGGTCAGGGGGCGGTCTCGTCTCGTACCTGTAACAAGTCAAGAATTTACCCGTTTATTGAGTCTTGGTAAGGATGGCAGAATTGGCTAGGAACCGTGACCAATAAGAGCAACATTTTCCATCAGTGGGCCACCTAGCGTCAAACGTGACAGCCAGGGCGATATGTCACATTTCAGGCTGCCCAAACTCGTACCAATATGCGTCGTTGGTATCAATATAATTTATGGTCTAATATTTTCCCTAGTTGACATGTTCTGATACCAGGTCAGCGACTGGTCCACATATGGGAATGGTTTGGGTTGCGTGTCCACCTTGGGCCGACCTTGAATCCAGGCTGGTTTCGAGCACCCCGTTCCTCCCGAACCAAGGCATGTCAACCTAGCCCGACAGCGCGCTGGTTCCATCATGCTGACCACCTACACAGCGCTTGTCGATGCCACGGCAATGTGGCTTACCCATACAGCGCTTCGTTTCATACTAATTCTGCCCTGAGAGCAGCCCGACTGTCAAGCGTCGGCGGAATCGAGCTGCAATGGCACCAGGCTGCTCATATTTTGAGGCTTATGCTTTAAAATACCTTCATCAATGTTTCTCGCTCATCTTTGTTGTGTTTCCCCTCCCAATCTTACCTCCCGAGATCCCTCATTCTTATCGTAAACAAGTATGTCTTACGGTAAGTTACTTCATGACGCATATATATTGCCGTATTGAGAGAGTGATTGTCACGTAGAATATATTCAGTTTGGCGCTCGAACGGCTAGCTGCATGGCATGTCGTGACCGGTCTGGCAAGTTCTTAAAAATAGACCGAAGAAGTGTGAATCGGCATCTGCAGACCGATGGACACAAAAAGTATGCGCAGACCGCGAAGGCGGCTTTCTCGACACCACTCGTTCGCAAGGTTAGTTACAAGATTGTGACTTATAAGCTGACCGGCTGTGCGCTTACCTAATGGCTGGATGTAGATCGCTGTTCCAGAGCCTTTCGACAACGATCAGCACTCTGCCACAAGTCAACATGCATGGGCAGAGAGCTCTTTTGACTCTTCTGTGGACGCTCCGCTGTACAATTCGAGCATAGAAGATCGATCCCATGAAGAAGAGGGCGACTTCGACTGTTCCGACTCTTCCTCTGACTCGAGCGTTGGCACTGAGAGCGCAGATGAAGACGATATTTTTATACGAGCTTCTCGCGCAGCGGACAAGGCCCGTTTGACACATTTGCCTCCGCCTCCATGTTTGCGGGACGCAACTGATACCGACGATGAGGAGGGGTGGGAGACCGAGTCGGATGATGGTGAGCGCTATGGTGTTCAAAGGCGATAATGTGATGACTAACCTATGAATCGTGGGTGGAATCGGGAACGGATAGAACTACGTACGTATTTAACTTGTCGTTATCGCTGCTCTACATGGCCGTCTAATCTCAGCGGTCTATAGCGGCAACTCTTCCACGTCACCATTTGACTGCTTCGAAAATCTTCCCGACCTTACCCAAGAGTACTCAATGGTCTCTGTTCCCTTCAAAGGCGGTAAGTACACTTAGTTTGTTATGGCTTCATGACATTGACAAGCTCGTATCCACAAGATGTATCTTGCGGATACGCTTTGTCATTCCCGGCGTATCCATTTTGGTCGCACTCATATCAAGGCTGCGCTGGAATTCGCTCGTTTGACTGGAGGGGAAGATATCCCCACATACGATGCATTACGGAACTTTCAAAAGTCTCTCAAGGCTCGCATGGGGGACCCAACCAAGAAGTACGTATCTTCTCAAGGTACTATATTTCATGTCAACGAAATCTCGGAGAGCATAAAGCAGGTGAGTCTCACGCTTGATAATAATAAATTGGATTCGATTCAGACTGTTTTTGAACGCAGGATATTGCCAATCCTGAAGTTCGCCCGCACATGAAATTTGTTCCTCATGCAAACGGCAAGCATATGTCGCAAGCCTGGCATGGTCGAAAGATGGTTCACGACATGCCAGACGAATATCTCACGCCATGCGTTCGATTTGAAGGGCGAATATTTTATGTGAACGAGCTCGTTCGGCGTCAAGACGATTGGTTCATTCCACTTCGTTGGATTACTGTTGGCCCAGAGGAGGAACTCTATGCGATTGGACACAGGGCGTTAGACACACCAGTAAGCCCTCACAATAATTTAGACCAAGTTTTTCTTACCATCTACCACACTAGAACGGTATCTCGGTGATTTCTTCCGAGCGAAAAACGGTCAGAGTCGCAACATTTCTGGAATCGTATCCAGAACTGCACTCTCGCCAGGCCGTTCCTGTGTTTGATGGTACGTGGGTTATTAGGACAATAGCGCATGTGTACTCACTTATTATACGATTACTATTTCCAGAGAACTCAATGGATTTTGCATCGATGATGCCGCATCCTTTACGATCGACCGCAGGGTCTCGCCTGGTCTATTCCGTTCCGGTTATCGTCTTTATGGATGATGCGTCTGGTAATGTATCAAAGCAATGGAATAAACACTGGTCGAGTTATCTCTCGAATGCTGCTCTCCCACGTGAAGAACTACAGTCTGAGTATAACGTTCGGTTTGTTTCAACGTCAGCCCACGCATCACCCTCAGAGTTAATGCAGGGGATTCGTGCCTCGATGGAGTGAGTGTTCGCACCTGATCATTGTTGTTTTAACTTTACTAATACTTTGTAATTGATAGGGAAGCATTTAACTCTCCCACAGTTGCTTTCGACTGTGTGTTGCAAGAAGAAGTCCTCGTACGGCCATATGCCCTGTTTTGGGCCGGCGATAATCCGATGCAAGCCGAACACTGTAGTAGTACTGGGATGAACTCAAACCATTTCTGCCGTACCTGCGACGCCGGTGGCAGTGATGATTTTAAGCAGTCTTTCGATGGATACAAATCGCTGTTCGAGGTGAGTGTACCACGTCTACGGTGTATTTCTAGCTGACACTTGTTAGTCTGGAAACATGCGTGTTGCAAGTGAGACACAACGTGTAATCAATGAACGGCTCGAAATGGCACTCTTGCCGAAAACCATCAACAAATGTAAGAATCATGCACGCGATACAGGAGTCAAAGACTCGATGGCTCAGTCAACAATTGATCGTTTGCTTGACCTTGGGAAGGTTCTTCGTAAATCGTCAAAAGGTGCCCCGCGACGCTCGCCGATTGAGATTGATTCAATCCTTCGAAAAGAGCTTGATTTGGTCCGAAGTGGCCACTATGTAAACCCACTCCTTAGTATGCCTGGTACGTACAACTTTGTCCGTTTCTGCACAAAATTGACCGTTTGAAATTCATGCAGGTGTTGATATCCACCGCGACACCCCTACTGAGATCCTGCACACAGTGCTCCTTGGGGTAGTGAAATATTATTGGGGGCAATCGGTCTTCGTTTTAGAGAAGGCGAAGAAAATATCGGTTCTTGAGTGCCGACTCGCATCAGCAAATACAGCTGGTCTGAACCTTCCGAAACTTTCTGCCAGCTACATGTGTCAGTATCGAGGCTCACTCATTGGCAAGCACTTCAAGGCTATTGTTCAGCTAATGCCGTTTCTCTGTTACGACGTTCTTCCCGCTGGACTATTGACCGCCTGGCTCCTTTTGGGCCGATTGACCTCGCTCTTGTGGTATACCGAGATTCACGACACTCAATTGTATCTGGTAAGTCTTTGCTTTCTATTTTGCGTCGCTTTTGATCAATATATCGTGTTTCTTAGCAAGAGCTTCAGAGTGTGATTGACGATTTCCTGCTCGCAACTGCAGAGGGCAGTCCGAGTATAATTATTCTCAAGCCAAAATTCCACTTTCTCATTCATCTTCCATCCTATATAAAACGCTTTGGTCCAGCGCTGCTTTTCTCGACAGAGCGCTTCGAGTCTTTCAACGGCGTATTTCGTGCTGCGTCAACATTCAGTAACCGACACGCACCTTCGCGCGACATCGGCAAACGATTTGCAGATTTAGACCGAGTGAAGCATATATCTTCTGGTAAGTAATATTAGTGTAAACCTCGAAGATGAGCTGATATATCATCCTAGGTGGGTATTGGCAAGAGAATGATCAATGGGTGCGGGCAAGCAATACTCTACTAAATTTCATCTCGATGAACAAGATCTTTGGCCGGTTGATTGGAATGCCAGATAAGAAGATAAATACGCCGGGTACGCTTGTTTTTCATCTAAGTTTAAACAGCAATACATGGACTCATGGGGCGTTTAATAAGGCTCAGTAACTCTTTTACCCAAAACTTCGACCAGGTCGCAGGTACGCAGCACACCGCTGTCGTGGAATCTGTTTGCGACAGATAAAATGGTGTTCGGTAATTGCCAACCTAACCAAGGTGGCTACCGTTATTTCCATATTCTCTCAACTGTATCGCAGTCCGGGGATTCCATTGAAGTGGGTGCGGATATTCTAACCACTGACGATTGTGTGAGTACATCTGCAAGTATATTATATATTATCATGCTAATGGAATATTTATGACTCAACAGTTTGCACGAGTGCAAGCCATTTACGGATGCGTCTCGGGAACCAATCGATACGAGTACTTTGCGGCACTTCGAGTGTTTATGCTCGGCGACGCCAAGCATACACTCTTGGACTTACCTACCCTTACTCGAGGTGAGATAGTCGTGTGCGTCTCAGTCAAGGTACGCATTCTTTTCTACAGTTTTGATGGTACTATTGAGCACTCAAGCGGTTACTTAGAATATCTTATGCGCTGTCAATTTGCAACACGATTGTGCAAAGAAGCAAGCGTGCAATAATATGCGCGCAATCCATCAGGTGCAGGAGCGAGAACAAACATCAAAAATGCGATACGAAGTTCAACATTCCGACAACGACAATTTTGTCCTGAACTTACACACCTGCCACAACGCACAACCAATCCGAAACGTGCTACCGGCCCATCTTTATTCTCGGTGTACCACACTATTTCCTAATCGCGACGAGGTTTTTCGATCGGCTGTGGGGAAGCTTAACGTCGCAAAGTTGAAGAAAGAGCGGCTCAATGCGGCAAAGAAACAGGTAAATGATATCATGGCTGAGGCTTTGCGCGAGGTAATGGAAGGCGAAGCGGAGGAGGATGAGCATGAGGAAACGATCGAGGCAGAAGTTGCTGAGGTGCTGCGCCCAAAGAGAGGAAAAAAGAGAAAGGCTGGAGGGAGTAGTCGTAGAGCAACAAAAACACCAAAAGTTAGTCGATTTGAGCTCAGTACGCACTGCGGACTAAAATTTGGCTCGAATAGCGGCGTCGTCGAGATTAGTTTGTGCGCGAGATTCAAAAGTCAGCCTCGCCCAGCCTCGCTCAGCCTCGCTCTTGTTCCAGCCCACTTGTTTCCTTCCGTCTCGACCCATGCCTCTCCTTTCGCACCACCAATTCGCCAACACGCGTCAGCAGCCACTGCCCTCAAAGAAGCAGCAAGGACTCCCATGCTCTCCATTCCTCTACACACGCACTCGTCTCGTTTGGTTCAAGGTATCCGCCAAGAGATGGATCAGACAGAGCACGCTGAGACGTGCAGCTACCTCGAGTGGGCGCTCAACGTCAAGCCTGAGGACCTCTACGACTTCAAGACCATGGTCCGCAAGGAGTATGACTCCACGTCAGCCACGCCCGCCCCCGTCGCCGTGCTGATGCCGAGGTAGCTCGCTGAGCTGCGAAAGCAGCCGCGACTGACTACCAGAACTCGTATCCCTCGCCCGTGTCCTCGCCCGTGTCCACGCCGCCCTCGCCCTCGCACTCCAACTCGACCTTGCCCGCGTCCTCGACGTGCCAAACACCGCCCTCCAAGGACGTTGCGCCAGTCGAGCGAAGTCAGCCGTTTGCGTACGCCGCACCCAGCGTATAGTAATCTTGTGTTCCGCATTCGTTCTACCTGCGCGCTTTGTCCGCGGCGTCGGCGAATGTGCCGGACCACCTTCCCGTGCGCCACCTCTGCATCTCTCGATCGACACGCAACAGTTGTATTTTTTATTGGGCCGCCCTTGTCTCCGTCTCTCCGTGTAGGCACTGTGTTTTTATTATTATAGATCTAGTGTTTTGATATTTAGTTTGCTGCAATCTTGCATCCGTACTTACACTCTCGCTCTCACATTTTCCATGCCGGCCTCAATTCCCTATTTGCTGGTGTCGCAGGCCCTTTGGCTCTTATAATATTCGTACACCTAATGTTTCTTTTTATCTTGTTTTCTATCTCTCATTTATCGTCTCGATCTATCTCTCTCTCTCTCTCTCCTGTGTTACATGCAAGCCTTGTACTTTAATCCGACCTCGACGTGCCGAATCTCACCCATAGTGTAGCGCATACATTGAGCGGGGACTATCACGTGACCTGCCAACCAGTCAACCGTGCCTGTTCTGTCCACTTTCGTCTGGCCACGACCTCCCTTCTTTGTTCGAACATCCGTTTTTTTTTGTGTTCTTTTTTTATTCCATTCCCCTCCAGACAATATGGGTGCTATGAGCGATTCGGATTCGGATGGTCTCGACTTTGAAGATGAAGTGCCTCGGCAGGCCGCCCCTCCTCAAGTTCGAGCGTCCCACGGCAGACACAACATCCAAGGCGGTGAGCTTTTTTTTAGTAGCTAGTTTGTTCACCTTTACCAATACAGCCCAGGGCCACAGCCAAATGACATCGTGGGGTTTGCACGCGCGTGTTGCGAGGAATTCGCATTGGATGGATCGCTGAAAAGCGACGTGTTGAGAACGGCTCAAGTGAGTTTTTTTTCGACTTCCTCCCCTGCTTATTGAAGCTCGTACTAAACTAGCCTATAGCTATCGACACCGGAGCTCATGATACGCGTCTATGCACGGTTGGTCTCGTTCGGCCAGCATATCAAGGAGTCGAGCGCCAATAGCTTCTTGGACACACCTGAGTTCAAGGAGCACATCACCCGCCGCCTACAATGTAGTCTATTAGACCCGGATATCCCGTATTATGTGCAGGGATACACACCTCGAGCAGTGGTAAGTTTGGCCTGCTCGATTGAACTCTCGTGCTAATTTCTCTCGACTCTAGAAACACATAGTCGAAAACCCCGTGTCGTATCAAATTTCGCCTGCAGCTCAGGAGCACTTCATGCATAGCAAGGAATTTTCATCTGGTTGCGGAGAGGTACTAACGTCGTTCCGCTCCGAGCTCAAACGAAAGGTAACGTACACGTTCATTGTCCTTTTCAGTCTTTTTTATTTAGTTTAAATAGCTCGATAAGGGGATTGAAGATAAGGCCGACATCTATACTCTCTGTCAAAGACTTGTGCCGCAAGGCTACCAATTGACTGAAGGCCATGCGTTACGATTCTCGTTTGTCGTGAGTTCTTGTTTTCGTCGAGCAAGCAACCTGCTTCTGATGTGCTTTCTCAGCGAATTTACCTTGCAAAATACAACAAGATTGTTTGGAAACCAAAAGACCCCGAGAAAAAGAAGAGCTTCTGGGAATGGCTGGACATCGTTAAGCTTATGGAGTTCTATGGGTTGTCTGACGAAGAGCAAGACAGGTACGTTCAGATCTTAGCTTCAAATGTCAGACCAGTGATGAACACATGCTCCGAACAGGAGGCTTCGGAAAAACTTGCGAAAGGACCTGAAGCAATTTCCGGTCCCTCCCGGAGGAGTGCAACCGTTTCCAGTCCACGCTAACATGCAAGACTGGCAGGCAGAAATCAGTATCACCATGCTTGAGATGGCTGAGCACGAGATCGAGATATGCAGGCGCATTGCCGCAAGCCAAGCTGCCCAGCCAGCCAACACGCCAGAAATCCCGAACGTGCCTCTCCGTAGCCACGAAGAGCAAGCTAGGACAGGAGGTGGATTGGGAGATCATGGCGACTTCTCCGCTGGTTTGGGGGCAGGGGAGAGTTATGGTGGCCACGGTGGCGAGGGGGATGACGATCGTGATACTAACTTACAGGACAACACTTTGCACAATGGAAACAGTCGCCTGCAAGGCAATGCGTTACAGAGCGGACAGGGCGAGCAAGGACAGCAAACATTTTTGCACACACCGCAAGAGCCCAACGGGCACACGCAATTGCAAGCAGGCGCAGTGCTCCCTGTGCATGCGCACGGTAAGTCTCATCTTCGAATGCCTTCTATTCATTGTCTGATAGCTAGCAATATAGGCAGTGGCTCATCAACCCCCGCTTCTGGGTCTGGGCGTCGTCTGAGGGGCGCCGGGTCGGGTATTCCTAGCTCACGATCTAGCCCCATGGGACAGCGCCCATTGTCGCTCCCGATGCTGCCACGCGGCAGCACTCCAGCTCGTCAAGGTCAAGCGTCCGGCTCAGCTCAAAGGCCCCAGCAACAGGCTACGACAGCGGGTATGACTCAATTCCCCGCTGCTAGCGCAAATGGAAGTCTGGGGTTATCGTTTGGAGACGAACAGTCGCAGTATGATCCTGCGACATCTGAGACTAGCAGGGGAACAGTAGGTTACTAAGAGCTGTCGTCACATTAGGCACGCATTGCGATCGTATCTTTTTCTCATTCTGTGTGCGCGCTATTTTTTTGTCGGTTTATCCATTTGTTTGTCTATCGTAATATACATATTTTAGTCATATGGTTGTGTGAACATCCCGCGCGCATATATATAGCCAACCCGCCCCAATAAGTACCTATACCCCATGTAAATAGCATGCCAGCTCCGATCCCAAAATCCAGCTGATTACAGGCTAGGAAAGCCCCACGAATTTGGGGCTTAAATTTACTACAACATATGGCTATAATCCCAGGCAACAAACAATCTTAAATTTCAGGCCCGGCCCCTCCTAGAATTTTAGCATTCATGCGCCGTGAAAGAGCTAGACCGTGCCTGGCAAGCAGTAGTGCCATGGGCCCTCGTCGGAAGCCCGCCTGTATGATGGGTGGTCACTCAGCCTCAATTCGTTGACCGAACAACAGGATCAAGACGCCTCGAACTCAACGTATTCCTTAGGCACACATATGTCTCGTTGACGCCTGATTATTATGGTGGAAGGAACCAGGAACCGGAGGTATTAAAAAGGTCCTAAGTTATGATCAGGCTGACGTCCGAATTTGGGGTCGTTTCAAGCTAGCTGCCAGCGTATTATTTAGCTAGGAAAACAACACGAATTTGGGGCAACGGCTTTCAGGCCCGAGCCGGGGTAAGCGACGACGACCGTAACCAGGCTCGGAAACAAGGTCAAATCTGGGTTGATTTCCTCCGACCTCGATTCCACCCTGCCGACACGCGCCCGTGTAGTCACTAAGAACTTGACGCATAGATTTGGTATATAAGCGAGCAGTACTTCTAGTATCCTCCCTACCCCGTCCTTGTCGTCGCACTCGTCCAGAGCGTCGATCACGATGACTATGTCGGCGACGAATGTATGCGCCACCTTTCCGAGTGGCACAGCCACGAGGTGTTCGAACTGGTCACGTAACAGCTGGTTGTGTGCGTCCTTGTGTTGCTCCAGTACCCCGCATAAAGCAGACCGAAACGGGAGGGAGAACAGCGAGAGCTGGTATACGATACTAGGCACGATCCTGTTCACGTCGCGGCACTCCGGTAGCTGGCGGGAGCAGAAGAAGCTGGCGCCAAGTTGACGAGTGTGCCGCAAGCGATCGCATATGGTATACGCTATAGTAGTCTTGCCGGTGCCAGCCATACCGTTCAGCCAGTATATCCCCTCGCTTGTACCGTCGCGGACCCAGTCTAGCAGCTCTTCGATCACACCTAATCGAGTGTTCGGAGTACACCCGGCTCGACGTAGACTCTCCGATCCTGCGGAGCAATACATGGCCGTCGGTGCGTTGGGGAGCCTCCCGAGACGTAGCTCCTACCGGATGGGTTATCTCAGCAGACTCGATGCACTGGTTATGTGCTACGCACCGTAGCCTGTTCGTCTGTGTTCTTCCATGTGTGCATGTTCGCGTTAAGCTAAGCGCTAGTCGTATCAGGAGCTTTTGCTTGGCATGTTTTCACTTACCGCAAGTCTTCCTAGTAGCGTCTGTATGCGCCGATAGCATTGTAGTATTTCGTCGGCATCCTCCATAGCCTCCGTGTATCGCCCTACTACGTTCCTCCGCTCCTTCTGCATGATGACCTCTACTTCTCGCTCAATTGACCTGTACAACTTTATCAGCATACCCAACTAACGGAACCCCGACGTAGCGTACTTCGCGATGTTTTCGATGATTGGCGTCATAGTGGGAGGCGCCGAGCCACCTAAAAAACCAGATAAGCTACTAAACAGGGCTTCGAGTTCGTCTTTCAGCTGCTCATAGTCTTTGTGAGCCTTGACCTCGTGCTGTATGTTGGCTATCATCAGCGGGTCAATCTCGCCATCAAACCACACTAATCACTTACCTCGACAATCTCAACGCACTTGAAAAGCCCATCAACAGCCGTCTTGAGAGGTCCGAACACATCCGCACTTCCTTCTAACACGCCCACCAGAGCCCGAAGTCCAGTCCAAGTGGTGTGCGTCACACGTCGCTTCTTGGCTGGTGGGGCGGGCTGTGCAAGCGTTGGGTCTGGGTCATGGGGGTCGTGGGGTCGACTGCCACTTCCATCCGTAAGACGACTGAAGCCTTTTTTAGCTTTATTGAGCATTATTAAGAGTGGGAAGGGTTTTAGAGTTTAGATCTTGGAGCTTGGAGGACAACGATTGATGTGTGGTAGACAACAAGTCGTTGTGGTAGTACAAAGCCGGAGCATGCAGCGCCTAAACGCTGGGTGTGGCTGTGCTAGTCTAATCAGACAGATAGATAACGTCAAAGATTTCCCTTCCAGCTGCCACCATCGACTATCTCTAATACTTCAGCATGAGGGTTGAGAAATGCTATTTCTGCTCAACGAATGTTTATCCTGGACATGGTAAGCTCAATGACGCTAGCTACCTGGATGTCTACAATTAGCATATTGCAGGATCGGCATTCGTGCGCAACGACGCAAAGGTCTTTAGGTTCTGTTCTTCTAAGTGAGCATATCACCAGGCTATTTTAGTACACTGACGATTAAATGCGAACTCTAGATGTCACAAGAACTTCAAGTAAGCTCATTAATCTCGCCTTTGGAGATGTATGTGTTTTACCAGTCGCCTAGAATGAAACGCAACCCACGCAAAGTCAAGTGGACTAAAGCGTTCCGCAAAGCGGCGGGAAAAGAAATGACCATTGTCAGCATTATGACTACATTCACTTGCATGATTAACTGATGCTTCGTTTCATTAGGACTCGACATTTGAATTCGAGAAGCGACGCAATATTCCTGTTCGTTACAACCGTGAACTCGTTCAGACGACACTCAAGGCGATGCAACGAGTCACCGAGGTCCGCGCGCGACGTGAACGAGCATTCTGGAAAGCCCGTATGGCGGTGGCGAGGGAGAAAGTATTGGCATCGCGAATGCGGAAGAAGTTGGCGGCGTCCAAGTCTGCTCGGGTGCAGGAAGAAGTACAAGAAGAAGACGAGCAGGACGAAGAGAAAGACGAGGAGGTTACGCTCGACGATCTCGTGGAGCCGATTGAGCAAACAGTGGTGTTGCGGGAGAAAGTCAAGGTACCGACAAAATCTTTATCACGAAAGAAGAAGAGCGCGCTAGTACCGGGTGGGGGAATGAGCATGAGTATGGAAGTCGATTAAGTAAATTTGCAACCTTAACGGATTTTGCTCTATGTTTGTATCGTCGCTCGCTTTCTCGGATGATTGAATGCATATGTGATAGGTTACATTGTAAGTCAAGATATACAACGTGGGTAACGATAACCAGGAATCCTAAACTCGGGCGTACGTGAGATCGTAACTGTTCATAATTAACGCCGTTTCCACTTGGAACCTTCATCAATAGCTGCAGCTGGGTCTAAAGAGTTTCGCAGGCCCAAAAGTGTCTGCCCAACTGCTTCGGTTGCACCAATCATTGGCCGCAATACAGCAATTGGTACTGCACGCACAACCGCACGAATCGGCCCCTAGAAAACAGAGTCGTCAATAATCCGTCCAGTTTGCGAGAGGCAACCTTGCTAACCTCATTCTCTGTTTGTTCATAAACCTCCATTGGTATAGCCAGTATGGTCTGCGCAGCTGCGGTAGCATTCTTTCGGAGCGCTCGAGACGCAGACTGGATCCCTTCCCTCACGTCCCGGGGTTGTTCCGCGTACCGACTGATCATCCGCTCATCTCCAGAACCATCCTCGCTCATATCTTCTTCTCCATCGCCTATACCGGCAGTTGGTGCCAACATTGAGGCGCTCCCGTCCCATTCTCCACCAGCAGTCGCCGGAACCACAGTCAACGGACCACGGAACGCTCCAACGCCAGGGCCAGGTCGTGTCCCCACAAATCCGGAACCCGATCCACCTTCGTTGGTAGCGGCTCCACCCAGCATACTCTCCGCACGCTCCAATACAACCTGAGCCCCAGTTGCCAACCTCGCACCCAATGCAGCGGCCTCAGCAGCGGCGCCACGCACGCCTTTCTCACGACGGCGATCACGGCGCCATCCTGTCGAAGTTGGAAGGAGAACGAGATCGGCGACGCCAGCTCCAACACGAACGAGCGAGCGGAAAGGAGCAATACCGGCGACAATTTCGGCGAGTTGGGTAGCTTTGACATCAGGTGTCCAGAGGTCATTGAGCGTATCGCCCAGACGAGCCCAACCAGTAATCTTGAAATAAGCAATCAGTCTGGCTACGGTGTCTTGTTAGGGAGAAACCACATACTCCTGATAGCGTGATATGTCGTAGCGTCATTTCCGCTCCTTCAAAATGGAAGAAGTTCATAAGCTCAATCGTCCTTCCTTCACGGAGCGCACGATAGTCTACGCGCTTTGGCTTGTAGTCTAGTTTCAGATCAATTGGGAATATTTCGACGTGTTCTGCGGGCGTGGTTGAGATATGGTGAATATCATGCATAGATATAAACTCACGGAGGAACATCTCTTCGGCCGGTTTAGCGTCAGCAGGCTTAGCTTCAGCTTCTGTATCCTTAAACATGAAGAACTTCTTCAAGAAATCAAGAGCGTCTTGATCCACATGCAGGCGGATCGGCAGCACTTTGAGCTATGGCAATAATTCAGAGATATCACAAGCTATAATTGGAGGTCACACACCTTCAACCGGCCTTCTTCAACTGACAGATCCTGAACAGGCCGTACGACGCATAACTCTGCTCGAACCATATTCGAGTCTGTTTCCCGAACGTTCCCCCTCGAGTCGGCGGCCATTCCTGTCAAGAACGCACTCCATGTCGACGTCTTGATATGATCTAGTATTTCCAAGTCGCGCACGGTCGCAAGCACGCGCATAGCGGTCGGCTCGCTTGGCTGAAACTGGTCGACAGAAGCAGTGAGCCCTCGCAGGCAAATCTCGATTCTTGGACCGCGCGAACGAGTCAGCCTGCGGCTCTTGCCTGACGCCTTGCTGGATTGGCGTTTGTGCTTTGGTCGAGGACCTTGGCCAGCAAATGTTTGCCACGAGCTGACTGTAGCAGTGTCGCCGCCATCTTCGGCCAGCTCTTGATCGATCGCGGCAATCATTGCCTCCGGTTCCATGTCCTCCAGATCTTGTTGAAGACCAAGGTAGACCGAGTTGAATAGTACAGCGTGGGTATCTTCAACACTCTCGTCAGGTATCTGACCACTTGCGAGCAATTGACGAATCTTCTCGAGACGACGACGGACTACCTTCCTCCCCTGTTCTATCGCGACCCTCGTTTTATCCCAATCGTAGCCATCGTGAAGGCGAACCGTGACATCGCAGTTCTGAATGTTGAGGCTGAACGCTTTGATGCCACTACTACAAAATCAAAGCTTTGTGTTAGTGTCCGTTCAAAGCGATAGATGATATGCTCACTCGGCATCTACACTGAGCAGTGGATCTGGTTCTACCGTTTCGAAATAGTCCTCGATGATATGTATTTCCTCAGAGCCTAGCATCCTAATAGTTTCCTCTCCACGTTTCCGAAGGTCTTCGTCCAATATTGTCGTGCGCGAGGCTGAAGGGTTCAT
>WSTH01001138.1:0-14411 GCA_019616345.1 Ceratobasidium sp. 395
ATCGTTTTGCCCAAAGGCGTGATCTGTCCGCCAACAACAATCGAGCTCCCAGTTCCAGCTGAGCCGGTCCTTTTCAACCCAGAATCAGACCCGGCCAACGCTCCTAGGTGTGTTAAAACGACTTCGGCTTTGCGTAACGCTTCTCGATCGGGTGGTGTCGGGAATGGGAAATTAACCACAGCGTCGATTCCCATACTCTTCATTTGCAGTACGACACCCTCGACCGGCATACGTTCGATTTCGGGTAGAGCGTGCGCGGGAAAGTGAGTTTCGTATAGGGCGGAGGAGTAGAGACGATAGCAGTGGCCTGGACCGGTACGCCCTGCTCGACCGGCACGTTGTGCGGCAGAGGCTTTGGAGATCCAGGATACGTCAAATGATTGAAGACCAGAGACAGGGTCGAAACGACGCTACAGGATTGGACTGTCATTCGGCTGAGTGTAGATAGAGAGTCCGCGAGTCATACCTCCTTTGCTCGGCCCGTATCGACGACGTATCGGATACCAGGAATTGTAAGTGACGTTTCGGCCACGTTGGTGGCTACGACCACAAGCCTTGCGCCCTCTGGAGGTGGCTCAAACACCTTCATCTGTTTGTCGCTCGGGAGCAGCGAGTATAATGGGACGATGTGCATTGGTACTACTCAAGGTGAATTCGTCGGGCATTGCATGATTAAGAAGAGACTTACCATCAGACTGTTCTGTATCTATTTGCAGTTCCCTATTCTCTTGTTCCTCTTCATCGTCACTATCCAAAGCCTCTTCATCTGCGTTCTCTGCGTCCCCGTCTTCCCCCTCGTGAATATCATCCTTCCGATCCCCGAGTTCGAGCTCTTCCGATTCTACAACACCTATGTAGCGCCGCGTTAGTCTCTATACCTTAATCCCCCAGCGTCCAGACTTACCCTCTCCAGCACCCATTCCTTCCACCCTCTCCCTTTCTCTTTCCTTTTCCGCCTTCCCCTTACCAAACCTCCTCCCAAGTCTCTTACAGAGCTCCACAATCTCCCTCTGACCCGTCATGAATACCAGCACCCCACCGGGCGGCAGCCTTGCATGAATCTTGGCAACCTTGGTCTCGGCGGCACGTATATAATCCCCTCGCGTACGTCTGTCGAAATGGACCGTCACGGGGTGTTGACGTGTAGTGATATTGACAATGGGCGGGGGTGTCGGGAAGAGCGTTGAATTCTGAGCAAAATCCGCGAGGCGGAGTGTGGCGGACATGATAATCAGACGAAGAGGCTAGGTCAATAGTCAGTAAGCGTACCCGGGAGAAAGCATTCCAAAAAGCAGACCTTAACGCCCTCTTTTCCTTCCCTCCACATCTTCTCCCTCAACCTTACAACCCGACTCAGAACCCCGATCAATACATCCGTGTTAACGCCCCGCTCATGCGCTTCGTCGACAATCACTACCGAATATCGACTTAGCATCAAATCACCCGTCAGCTCTCTCAGCAACACTCCATCCGTCATGAACTTGATACGTGTCTGGGAAGAAGTGGTGCGCGCGTAACGGACTTGGTGTGCGACAACAGGTGGTGCAAGACCGAGTTCATGGGAGACGCGAGCAGCTGTGGCTATCGCGGCTACTCGCCGAGGTTGAGTTATGCCAATCATTCCAGGGTTTTCTACGAAAAAATATTAATGATAAAGCTGGTAACATCGTGGGGTAGACGTACCAGAACCGGGAACGCCAAACCCAGCCTCGTACAAAAACTGAGGCACCTGCGTCGTCTTCCCACTCCCAGTCTCTCCACTCAACACAACCACACTATTCAGTAGAACAGCTTCCACGATTTCTTGTTCTTCTGCCAATATTGGAAGCTCCATCCGGGCAGCTTGAATTTCCTCGGACCTATTGATCACAACATGAGGCGCCCGTTTCGGTTCCGAGGAAGAGGAAGTTGTTGGTAGCAGAGAGTTAGCAGGAAGTGGAAGTGATGCACCAAGCGGGCCAGGTCTATGACCTGGTTCTGGACGATCAAGCTTGGGACGGAAGTTGCTAACGGCTTGCGGGGTGGAGTCGTTATTTGGAGGTTTGGGTGAAAGATCACTAGAAAGAGGTGCAAACCCCTTGGCGACGTCGATTTGTTGTTGAGCCCACGCTTTGAAGCTTCGTTTCAGAGGCCGTACTTCGAGCTCGTCGGAGTTAGCGTCAGAGTCATCCTCAGAGCTTGGACTAGTTCCAGACGCAGAGGCAATGTCGGATTGAGACCCGGATCCTTCACTGTCTTCGCCATCACCATCACTTTCGCTATCCTCCTCTGATTGCTCAGTGTCGTTGGCGGAGTCCGAGCTGTCAAAGCTGGACTCAGACCGAGGCGCAGATTTTTGAGCATTATAAAGCGCAGGGTTCCAAGTACTCTAAAACTTCGGAGTTTAGTATTATATTGTAGAGGACCAACAATCAATCAAATCATACGCACTAGTTTACCTCCTCGCTTTTGTTTCCGAGGAATTACCCGAGGGGGCTCGTTGCTCGCAAGTGCACTCCCAAGCACAGGTTTAAGCGGTATAGAAGTAGAATCCAAAGTTTTAACTTCTCCAGGAGCTTGATTCGAAACCTCTGGTATCTCGATATCAAAGTCGCCCCTGTCCTCTTCGTCGCTTCTGGAGCGCGATCCGGAATTCGATCCGGCATTGTCCTCTGAGCCCGAACTACCATGCAGATCTAGGTCCAGTCGTCGTCGTTTACGTCTGCTAGAGCCAGTGCCATCCAAGGCTTTTCGTACATTCAAATCTTCGGATTTCTTCAGTCGTTCAGCGTGAGATATGGCACGACCCGTCCCGAGTGTGGCAGATGAGCCGAGGTTTATGGAGGACGGAAGCTCGGCTTGGGAGGCTCTGTGAATGTAACAGATAAGAGACCTATATAGGATCAGACTGATATGGTACTTGCGCAAGCTTGGCTAGGATCTTGACTCGCTCCTCCTTCTTGAGTTTCTTATTCTACCGAGGAATGAGTACGAGGATCAACCGACAATATCGGAGACGTACAATATAACTATCCAGCCGTTTCTTCTTCTTACTCGTCATCTTTGAGCTCATCTGCGCTTCAAGCTATCCAAAAGTATTAGGTCACTGCTCCGGTACACCCACATAACAAGCACCCACCTCCTTCCTCATCCTCTCGGCTCGATCCATCTTCTTCTGGTCGGCTGACTTGGGCACCACCTCAACCACGTTCGAATCAGCTCCAGCATCCTTTGCCCTCTTCTTCCTCTTATGAGAGCCGCCTGCGACCGAGCCTCGAGCTTTGGCATTGAACCGAAGTCGTTGTGGAGGAGCCATCCAAAATTGATTTCAAATTAGGTTTGATTCCAATTTGTAAGCTAGAAGTGCTAAACAATCAGCACCGCCTCACAGCGATCTGAAACGCACCACCACGACCTGTTGAGAAGCTCTGCTGTAAAACTCAGCGAGATATTTATATATCGTTTCCTTGCACTTTATTGCGCCGTTTACATCTAATCGACCACCTAGGTTGCCCACTTCGTGAGCGCAACATCTCGATTCTAAGATTGGGATGGCTTGAATCTTTAGCTTGAATGCTAGATCATGATTCTGAGGCGTTTCGTCCTTTCCTCCACGGTTGGCCAACTTACGAGATGCGCTGAGCTGTCTGAGATAGGCCTATGAGGTGTCATGTTCACTACTTGCAAAACCAATATATTCTTGTGGGGCGGTCAGACCAGTTGACTACAGGGAAGGTTGATCATGTGCTTACAACAGTTTTTCCTGGTCCGTATCACTTACAGGGCTTTCGGAAATGTTGTGCACTCCCACTTCCCGTGCCTCTGCTCCACAAGCTGACATAGCGTCAAACTCGTACACAAGACAAACGCAAACATAAGCACAAACACCGTGGCAAGCGGAAAGCGTGCCGTATGCCATCGAAGAAACATGTAAAGAACAAGAGCGGAATTACGTGTAAAACTGAGTTGTCGGTGCGAGCGGCTCTATAATACCAGAGTATGGCTGCTCGTGAAAGAGCCGAGGTAGCCTGGATACGCATATATCCTACGCATAACAGCACTGTTCTCAATGCCCTACATTTTCATAGCTCGCTTGGGTCTCTCAAGGGAGACTTTTTTCATGTATACTTAATTTCCCGACCCCTGCCACTCGCTGTCACCTTGACAACTCTTAGCTCTGACGTACCAATGTAATGAAAACTTAAGCTCGTACGCATTCCCTCGCGTACTTCTATCTGCGAGCCTTTATTTCGGATATCCCACCAATACGGACTACTCTTCCTGCACTTGTTACGTTAGAGCAGGCAAGTAGAATATTTAGCGATCTTGAGTGTATGAGTTGCTCGTGCTATCTATATGTTTCTTCAATGGCATACGGCACGCTTTCCGCTAGCCACGGTGTTTGTGCTTATGTTTGCGTTTGTCTTGTGTACGAGTTTGACGCTATGTCAGCTTGTGGAGCCGAGGCACGGGAAGTGGGAGTGCACAACATTTCCGAAAACCCTGTAGTATGATGCTCCGTTAGCTATAGTAGGAGATCTTAGATAAATTGAGATGTTGATTGTTCTTGGGTTCTGGTAGCAAAAACTTGTTTTCTGCAGGTGATCCCTAATTTTAAATAAGATCTAAGATCTAAGATTAAAAGGCGTCACGTGCTTGATACCGTGGCTAGATCTAACCACAATCTCCTCAATGATCGACCAGTTGTACCTCCCTCGGTTCTATCAAATACTAGGATATCAGGGTCATTTTAAGAAGGACTACTGGTATGACATATATGCAACCGCTATACTTTGGCTGACCTGATTTGCAGGCGGTGGCTTCCGGGGGCAGACGAACCATCCGACTTTCACGAATGGGCTCACGAAAAGCCCGCCGCAAAAGCTATCGCAGGGCCAGAATCTGTGTTGTACACGGACGCCCCGACTGATGAAGCTGGAACTTCAGCGGTGCGATCTGTCGAGCTCATCCTAGGTGGGGCTTTTGTTTGCTCAACCGCCAATTTTCTCACCGCGTTGCAGGCATCCGCCCATGGGGTGCAATATCCGTGCTGCTCGACAGGATTACCTTTGAGACTTATGTTATACCCCAAGCTGGAATTGATCGTCCAACGAAGAAACTACCTCCTCTATATTCTACTTCGGATTTTCTTTCGCTTTCACCCATCAGATTTACGTCGATGGACGAACTCGAAGACTTCTTCAAAGCGATCCGACCCAAAAAGGCTGCAACATACGGCGGAGACGACTCGAAACTTAACAAGGGGCTTTCGATACAACATCCCAACCGGGGCAGGGCCGAGTTCGAACAAGCTCGGTGCGTATATTTGCGACTTTACTTGTTCGGCCAGCTCACAACTCTCACAGACTTCTCCAGTACGGCTTTTGGCGCGGCCGACACCCCGTTTTCGACACATACGGCCTTCCGCCCCTCTCCCCGCACCTCCGAATTGCCTATTTAGCTTTCACGCCCTGGATAGACCCCAACTCGTACAACATACGTCCAAATGAAGATGACCCAACTCTGGATATCGGCTGGTATGACGCCAAGACGGGTACCGTACATCACATCATCGTCGAAGAATACGAAACAATGTCAAAGACCACGCTTCCTAAAGCTGTACGCCTCCATCCCCATCCAGCATCTACTTTACTTACTACGTGGGTAATATAGGCATTTAAATACGGCGAAAGTACAACCCGCGCTGAATCATCACTCTCCGGCACGTTCACACACCTACTCACACCTCCTCCTGAAACCCCGACTGGGCCACTCGTGCTGGTCGTATACGACTGGCCACGGACCGCCCGACTACTCAATTCGCACGGTGTCGACACGACCGGACCCAACTGGCACGTCGGGCTAAGTCAACTGCTTGGACTCGAACGCTTGAACCAAATTAAGCAGCCTCGACATAAACGTATGAGGGGTGAGAACGGGAATGGGGATAGGGGCCCTTGGGCCGGAAATGGAAATGGGGATGAGGGCGAGAATGGAGCTGAAAGAAGACGAGACAATGGGTGGCAGGACCGTACCCGACGTCCGAGCGCGGGTTACCGAAACCTCGACGATCCCGACTACGAGGCTAAACCTAAAATTGAACCGAAAGAGGAGACCAAGGCATATGGAGGTAGATGGGACTCTTCGTCTCGTAAGTTTCTTCCTCGCCGTTCTCAATCCACATATCCGAGTGTTTATCTTGACCCTAGCAATCCGTAAACGCTCCCAATCTCCACGCTCCCGCTCTCGTCCACTCTCAGACCTCACAGACCGGAAATACCAACGTCCAGTATTCAACCCCGATGACGAAGACGAAGATAAAGACAAAGATAAAGATAAAGAACCCGGCGAATGTTCGTCACCTCAGCGTCCTGTCAGCCCCGCTGCAACCCCCACGCCGAGTCTTCCAGAGATCCATGTAATCGACATCCGCTCACTCTTCAGTGTCGTACTCAACGCACCTGAACCGAGGGAATATACAACCTACCCACCATGCGCTCGACGACTCGGCTTTCCGGTTGATGGATGGTGCGCGGGTAACCAGGCCGTGTAAGCCCCGTCCGTCTCCCTACCCCTTTCACATTTATTAATTTATTCTAAACGGTTAGACAAATGCATAAGGTTCTCGACTCACTCGTCGGCGGAGAACCCATCCACAGACGTGAAGCCGAGGTTAAAGCTAAACCGGGCCTACCCGCACCCACTCCACCTCCCGGGTCTGAGAACCCTGTTCTGCTTGAAGGGATCGCGGGCCGGCCGGCAGTGGATAACATCCAGGCCGCACAACAGTCGTTTATCGACGAGTGGAATGATACGCATGATAGTGACGATGAGGAAGGTTGGTGAACTGAGACCATCTTTCCCACGAAGGTTGGCGGACTTGCGATAGAAGCGTTTAGGGTAACTGTTCCGAATACCTCTAACGAGACCTTGATTTGAATTATATAGGTGACTTTTCATGTATCGCTCCTACCCCATTTTTGTATGCAATTACCCGTCGTCGCATACGGCCATCATTTCTAGCAATTCTTGTATATATCCATGAATTTTGTAACCCCTTCGTCCTGTAAATTCTTACCCAAGTCTATCTACTAGCATCCATTTGTTTACCAAAAATGGAATCAATGAGCGAAGGAAGCTCAGACATAAGATAACTAGGGTTTAACTCCGAGTCTAGACGTGGGGAGCTGGCCTGGCATGTCATAAATATGACTAAGTTAGCATCCACTGTCTGACATAGCCGCTTTGTGTGCGAAAACCTGGGTATATGCGCCTACATTATCCTTCTAGGGCATTACGACTCTGCTTGAAGTACGTATGGATTAGAAGCAAATCCAAATTTAGGCTAATTTATTATATTTCATTCTCTTTCTCCGACCCCGTTCGTTACCTATTGAGAGTTATACTCAGTCTACTGTAGTAATGATACCCAGCTTCTTTCATTTACAGAACCCCATCTCAGCTCCCTATTATGTAGTGTACTTCTCACCCTGGCGGATTCTGGCTCATCGCCAACTCAGCGTTCACTCACTAACAGCCTTATCTCAAGTTATAGCGGAAATCGTTCACACGCAGCCGCAGGAGCGCTTGAGGTCACTAGTGACGAAATATCGCCAGCCATGATTGGGTTATATGATTAGGACGGATGATTGTGATAGTAAAATCAACTTCTCTCTTAGTCACTAAATTTAGACATATTTCTACCACTACATTGGAGGTGTTTCGTTAGTCTTTGCGATACAGGTCCAAGCGGCCCAGGCTGCTTGATTCGCTCAATGTACGAGGGCTACAGATTGTTCATGTCCTCATCGTGCGAGCCCCCAATTGTGTAAACGGTGAGTTTACGAGCGCTTGTTATGTACCCGGGGCCTTGCTAAACATATGGAGAACAGTGAGTAAATAACTTAGTGGAGGTGCAGAAACATACATTTATCTCGATCAACTGCTTTCCGCTAATCAGCCAGCTTCCGTGATTCCTCGGAGGCTGTACTCGAGTGACCATCCTATACGGCAAGCGAGACACAACCGGTTTCTCGAAGAACGAGATAACCGTAGGCTCTTGAGATGTTACACAGTCTACTATCACAGCATTCTCGTCCATAGTGGCACGATTCGATTCGTCCAAGTGACCGTATGATATGTCATACTCAAAGAAATCCGGCAAATACCCTTTGCGAATGGCGTTTAGTCTTTTCTCTATAAGTCCCTCCGACTTCTCGGACGAGAAATATGTGGCCCGGCGGCGATTGGCATGTCTTCGCACCGTGGGCGTGTGGAAATCGACTACAGAAAGATGTTCGCCCTGAAATATAGACCGAGATCCAAACATCCAACAGATCCAATGGGTAAGACGTCTCATACAAAACCAACGTGTCGCGTGCTCGCCCCATTCATCCCAATCAAGCTCGGAGATGGATCTCCTCCACGCTAGTTCCATGTGACCAGCCAACTGGCGTGCATCAACAAAGATACGAAAAGAATGTAATCCGCTGATCGACATCGTCAAACCTAGCGTCAGAGCCCGCGAGTAAGCAAAAGGGCTAGATGCTTCAAGACTGCTTCCAGACCCATAGTTAGATTGTAGTAAAAGACTTCCTCGGTAGACTGACGCATCATTTTGGAGTTTGGGAAACTGAAAGGTGAACGCCGGCTTAAGCGTGGGGAATGATGGAACGTTGAACACCCCACTATCGGGGACACCATAACTAGAGCCGACGCAGCCAAGTTGCTCATACACAACCAGGCTCACCAAGTTCAGATTGTTTTTTTCCTCACCAGAGCGAGCAGACCAAACGATGAGACGATTGCGATCCATAAACACAAAGCTGCAAACGCCATTGTCACAGCTGATTCGATGCATTAACCTGCCGGTCTTCCAGTTCCAGATCAAGATTTCGTAGACGAATTCGCTCGTACACGCGAACTTGGCGGCAACAAGATCGTGCTTTATCTCAAGAGTCAAGCTAAATGGAAGATCGACTAGCACATCGAAGCCTAGTTCAAGCTCTAACAGAGGTTTTTTCGCTTGAGGGTGTGCTTGTCCGGTGGTAGAAGAGCATAGGCGAAGCCAGCCGTGGTTCCATCTGTGAACGGGCGAGCACTGGTCGGTCCACAAGCAAAATAAAGTAAAACAAAATAACGAACTGATCGGGTTCCACGCCGGCCAAGGTGATTAGATCTTGGCCAAGATCCATCGTCAATACGTTGAACGTCGTATCGAAATCGACTTGGGTGCGACATTCACCAGAGTCTAAAGGGAGGAGAAGAACAGATCCTAATCCAGTATGTCTGATGAACGCCTTGGCAAACACGCCATCTCGTAGCTCCCAGAAGGTCATGTCCTCAAGGTTACAATCATGATTGGTAGACGATCGGATGTTCAGATCCAGCCAGGCTAAACAAGTGGATATCGGTATTTAGTTGGAGGTATGCTCCCATTTGCACTTACCGTCGTGGTGTCTTTGAAGCTTTTTCAGCAATGACACGTGGTCACCACTAGTGTGCTCCAATGATCGCTCAGTAGTTTGTAAACCGTTTGCTTCGAGTTCGATATGAAGTTCGAGACTGGTTGAACTGGATACGATGTTGGAGTATTTTCTACATGTCTATGTTTTGTTTTCTGTAAATACGGGTTCAAAGGATAAATAGGCTAAATCTGTACCAACGCAAAGGAGAAGATATTATTGTAAGGACAGCTGAGCAGTATTTGAACAACAATCTCGTCCGGTAGCCTAGATACATAGCACTCCGGGTTGTGAGTATCCATGGTTGCGTAGTGTTCTGGGTGCAGGATACAGAACGAGTACAGTTTCTCAGAGTTCAATGGCGTAGCCTCACGTGATTCAACTTCTTGGCAGTCTATCCAAGCAAATACAAACGAGCTGAAACTGGCTCGGTCGACTGGCGAACTGACAAGGGACAATGTATATGCGCCTACATACTATGAGCCACGAGTCTTTATGAGTGTCGTTTGAACTTACTGCACGCTATGCCTCATGTTTGTTATCACTTATTCATATATGATGGTGATTGAATAAATTTCAAGCTCAATTCAGGTAAAGCAGCAAGTCAATAGCACCATTCCCTTCATGTTTTCTACATTATTTTGCTAGTACCCGTTCTGCATCTATTCTTACGACTTCTATGACTTTGATCAGTCGATGTTCTAGGTTAGTAGTGCTGAACAGTGCTGGCTATATAACTTTGGCTACCTTTCGTTTGTACGACCTAACGAAGATTATTTAGTACTATTCAGTCCTGATCTGGTCTCCTGTGAGGCAGGGGTTAAGCCGCTTGAACACTCTCGTTGGCGTCTGGTTAGACTCCAGGCGTTTTCGCGATGTTTGAGCGCCTGGTCCCCCCACCCGGCTAGCGTCGCGCTCATCGAGTTAGGATTATACGTACAGTTTGACAGCTGACTTGAACAGGATCGCCACAGATAAGTTACGGTCTCAGTCGATTGTTTACGCAAGCTGAACGGCCGAACGAAAGATTCAGAATGGGACTGCGTTGACGAAGGTAGATCACTATTTAGATAGTGAAATGCACGGCCAAACCACTATAAGGTGGTGCTCTTGTTAAAAATCCTTACTGGTACATTTCTGGGTACACTATCGAAGATCCACGTTCGATATGTCGGCGGTCCCCTCGAGTTCGAGACCTCGGCCGACACCAAAGGAACCTCGCTTCAGGTGAGTTTTGTATGAGACAAAGATATCAGATGGTCTTTTGCGATACAGATCCAAGCAACCCGAGCTATTTGATTCGCTCAGCCTGTGAGGGTTACAGACTACCCACGTCCTCATCGTCCAAGCCCCCAATTGTGTAAATCGTGAGCTCATCGGTGCTCATCGTGCCCTCGGAGCGTGGCTAAAGCACATACGGGGAACCGTGAGTAAAGTAACTAGTGGAGGTGCAGAAACATACATTCATCTCGATCAACTGCCTTCCGCTAATCAGCCAGCTTCCGTAACTCCTCAGAGGCTGTACTCGAGTGACCATCCTATACGGCAAGCGAGACATAACCGGTTTCTCGAAGAACGAGATAGTCGTAGGCTCTTGAGATGTTACACAGTCTACTATCACAGCATTCTCGTCCATATTGGGGCGGTTTAACTGATTCAACTGGCCACATTCGATGTCATGCTCGGAGAAGGCATCAGGCAGACACCCTTTATGGATTCGACTTAGTCTTTTCGCTATAAGTTCCTCCGATCTCTTTGGTAAGAAATATGTGTCCTGACGGCGATTGGTATGTCTTCGCACCGTGGGCGTGTAGAAATCAACCACAGAAAGATACTTGCCCTCAAATAAAGACCGGGATCCAAACATCCAAGAGGTTGAATCGGTGGGATGACGCGCATGGAACCAGCGTGTTGCATGCTCGCCCCATTCATCCCAGTCGAGTTTGGATACGGATCGCCCCTGCGCTAATTCCATGTGACGAGTCAGCTGGAATGTATCAACGTAAATACGAAGACGCTGTAGGTATCTGGCAGTTGTGATAGTCATCGTCAAACCCAGTGTCAGAGCCCGCGAGTAGGTGAAGGGGCTAGATACTGGAATACTGCTTCCAGGCTCATAGCCTGGCCGTATCAAAAAATCTGTACGACAGACTGACGTAGAAGTCTCGAATTTGGGAAATTGAAATGTGAACGCTGGCTTGAGCGTGGGGAAGGAAGCGATATTGAATATCCCGCTATCGGAGGCATCATAACCAGGGTCGGCACAGCCAAGTTGCTTATACACAACCAAGCTTAAAAGCACCAGTTTGCGGTTGTTTTTGTTACCAGAGTGAGCAGACCAGACGATGAGCCGACTGTTATCCAGAAACCCAAAGCTGCAAAGTCCGTTATCGGAGTTAATTCGATGCATTAACCTGCCAGTCTTCCAGTTCCAAACCAAGATTTCGTAGGCAAGTTCGCTCGTACACTCGAACTTGGCGGCAACAAGATCGTTCATGATTTCAAGAGCTAAGCCTGGAGTATCCACGCCCGAATCGAAACCCAGTTTAACCACTAGCAGGTGTTTTTGCGCTTGAGGATGTGCCTGTCCGGTGATAGAAGAGCATAGGCGAAGCCAGCCGTGACTCCTTCTGTTAGCAGGTGAGCGCCAGTTAGCCCACAAGTGAAAAATGAAAACAAAATAACAAACTGATTGGGTTCTACGCCGGCCAAGGCAATCAGATTTTGGCTAAGATCCATTGTAAACCCGTCAAACACCGTATCAAAATTAACCTGGGTACGGCTTTCGTCAGGGCTTAAAGAGATAAGAAGAATACGTTTCAGTCCGTTTTGACTAAACGCCTGAGCAAATACACCATCTCGTAGCCCCTGCAAGGTCATATTTTCAAAGTCGTCTTCATGATTAGTATACGATTGGATGCTCAGATCCAGCCAGGCTGGACAAGTAAATGTTAGTATTCAGTTGAGAGATATACTTTTATTTGCGCCCACCGTCGCGGTGTTGTCGAAGCCTTTTCAGCAATGACGCGTGGTTTCTCGTGTGTTCCAACGACCGTCCAGCAACCTGTAGGCCATTTGCTTCAAGTTCAATATGAAGCTGGAGACTGGTTGAGCCGGATACGATGTTGTAGTATCTTCTACATGTCTAGGTTTTTCTTTTATACTAGTTCAAAGGATGAATAGGGTAAAGCCGTACCAACGCAAAGCCGAAGATATCGCTATAAGGACAACCCAACAGCATTCGAACAACAATCTCGTGCGGTAGCCCAATTATATGGCATTTTGAGTTACGGATATCCATTATTGCGTCTCTAGTCGCGTAGTGTTCTGAGTGCAGGATGCGCGTAGCTTCACGTGATCCAGCTTTGGAAGTTCATCCAAGCAAACACAAACAGCTCTGTGGACAAGGAAATTCAGTGAATCTGCCCAATTTTCAGGCCGGTTTACTAAATTTGCCTGGGACGTCTGACTTCGGGTGGGATTGACCTGACAGTGAACCAGCACTAATCTTCAGGTCGCCGGTTTTTTCAGGTCTGCGCGGGGTATCCGACAAGTTTAGCTGAAACTGACCCAAATTCGAAAACACGTACTCGAAACTTGGGGTTTTCCTTTTCATAGAGGCGCGTATGTACTGTATACACCGGATGACCCACCGCTGAAGTGTGTCGTTATGAAGTTACTTGACTAAATACGTCCCGCTATTTGTGTATAGATAGTCATAGATGATGCTGGAGTCGCAAGTCCTTCAAGGCGTTAGAAGCAGTCTAATTTTCCGTCTTCCGCCCGGCTAGCGTCGCTCCCATCGAGTTAGGATCGTACACACCATCTGACAGCTGAATTGAATGGGATGGTCACAGATAAGCTACAGCCTCAACCTATTGTTCATGCGGGTTGAGCGAACGGTGTCATGTTAGCGAACGTAGACCACTATTTAGATGGTTAAATGCGCGGTCAAACTACTATAAAGTAGCACCTCTTGTTAGAGACTCCTTGTTGGTACGTTTCTGGGTACACTGCCGAAGATCTACGTTCGATATGCCGGCGGTCCCCTCGAATTCGAGACCTCGGCCGACACCGAAGGGACCTCGTTTCAGGTGAAATTTGTATATCAGACAAGATATCAGATCTGAATCGTGACACGATCAGAAGTGAAACAAGCAGCTGTTAATTTAAAGGTGTGGCGAGACCGAGGCGGAAGCTCTGGGCTGGTGAGTGATGTACATGTTTGGGCAAAAAGGGGGCTGCATGGCCTCGGCGCTAAGGGGCAGGGCCGAGGGCGGTCGAATTGGCAAATGGGGGTCGAAAACTGAGCCGAGCCCGGTGAGATCAGAGAGCAGGCAGATCAAATCCAGTAACGAGCCACCACAACCTATACCCTACCACCTTTACTTGTCTTACCGTCGCCCAGCATGGTGAGTATTGATTTATTCTGTTTGGATGTGGCTCACGTTGTTGCCAGGGTCAAACACTTTCCGAGCCCGGTACGATGTCTGTTAATTGAACTCGAAAATTGCCTGGCTGACTTTCGCGGAATTTATTTCCCCCTCGCAGTGACCACGAAGAACTCTGATAGCGGCTTTGACGAGCGGTACATGTATGGAGTGTCGGAGATGCAGGGCTGGCGCATAAGTCCGTAGCGGTCCTCGTCGTCATATGTCTGCTTATCCCCCCTGCAGGCATGGAAGATGCGCACGCGACAGTACTCAAACTGGACGAACAGACGGACAACGCGTTCTTTGCGGTATTCGACGGGCACGGGGGTATGCGTCTTGTGGCCCACCCTGTACCCATGCCCTTTGCTCACATTCCTCATTCATGTCTACTAGGCTCGACGGTGGCCAAGTACGCGGGCAAGCACGTCCACGAACGACTCAAGTCCGAGGCCGACTACCAGAAGAAAGACTACAAGGCCGCGCTCAAACGGGCGTTTCTGGGCACCGACGACGACCTCAGGGCAGGTACGCGCTG
>WSTH01001139.1:0-14409 GCA_019616345.1 Ceratobasidium sp. 395
CGTGCAGCACCTTTAGGCACTTTAGGCATTTTAAAGTCCTTTAAAGGCTCCCAAAGTTTTTGCCCTTTTTCCTGATGCATGATAGCTTGGGGAGTTCGAGGAGTTCGAAGTGGGGGTTATGGCAACGTATAGTGAATATATGAGTAGAAGACGAGGGGGTTGGGTTATAGTGAGTCAAGTTCAAGCTCTTTTAAGTTGTACGCGGTGACCGATAAAGTATGAGGACTCACTCGTAAATGAATGCAAGCCGTGCACGACGTCATTGCCGCTCTTCGCGGTCGAGGTCGATCACTGTCGTGTTTGAGCATGACAGTTGGTGTGGTCGGCAGTGGGGTCGGGCGAAGCAGATAACGTGGTTCGAGCGCGAAGGCAGATGACGTGGGTCGGAGGTGACATCACGGATCTCCTTTTGGTGGCGTTCGCGGGGTTTGTGGTGGAAATCTAAGATCATTTGTTCGAGTTAGAAGCTAAATGTTGTCAAAAGGAGAACCTCAAAAATAAATAAATTGATCGAGTTAGCGTAAGAACACAGAAGCTTGTGAAAATTAGCGAAGAAGATGAGCGAAAAAACGCTAGAAATGTTGTTGAAAGGAGAACATTAAAAGTGTTACGCGGGAATGTTGTTGAAAGGAGAACATCAAAATTAATACGCGGGAATGTTGTTGAAATTTCAGTTTCGGAGCGGGTCCTAGCGTTTGGACATGTCAAGATTGAAGAACCATTTGGCGAACGTCGCGCGTATGAAAGAGTATGACGCACATTCAAACAGCAACAAGGAAACCCGGCCCGCGGTCGCGTGGGGAAGCTAGTTACGAATTGGTGAGTAACGTCAACGGCGCATACAGCTTTCATTTCACTTACCCGTTCTCCGTTAACGTGGATCCATCATCGAGTCGAGCATATCCATGCGACCTATTACATTCGCGCGTTCGACAATATATAAGATATTGTGCTGCGTTCGAACGCGACCGACAAGGCTGTCGATGTTTTCGACGTCGACTATTTCGGGTGGGGCGAGATTGCCGGAGTTGAGGTTATACAAAACCATATTCGGGCCACCGACGTTTGCGAACGTTGGGATCGGGGAAATCGTAGCGAGAACGAGAGGGTCGGTTCGTAGATTCGGTATGTCGGCTGCGTCGCAAACCTCCTGTATAAAGTCAGTATCAATCACAATAAAAAGCTCTACGCGTCCGTAACCGTAAGTGAGCCTGTTGAGCTCTTGGGCGCGAGTACGGCCCCATCGGTTGAACTTTGTACGATACTAGGGTTGAAGCGAATTAGCACAAACGACAGCGCTACGAAAGAAAAGTGAAGCGTACCTTCACATATGACGAATCGCGCGAAACCTTCTCCCGGCAGGGAGAAAGATGGTTGCCTCGAACTAAGTCCCCGCCGCGGCCATTGGCGTCGATCTGCTGCATACGACCCCACAATACGAAACGCCGATCCTGAATCAAGTCCCGCACGGTACGCTCGTTGACATTCAGTTCGTTGCTGATGTATCGCGTAACTTTCTTGATGATTGTCGAATGTAGGACTGTGGTTTTTGACGGACGGACGAATACGAGGGTGGGATGGTTGTGATAGCGCGTGCCAGTTGCGATGTTGTAACGCCGCTCCTCGAGGCTGAGGACGTCGGCAAGGTCAAATGTCAGCTTGATCTGCAACAGCTGTGCGATCTCGAAAACATGTCGATCGAGACTCGCCCAAACAAAGCGAAGATTCTTGTTCGCATGTGCAAGCGAGCCGTTGAACCGCTCCATGGGAAACGACCAGTAAGCCCAGACCGGGCCCATGTTTTCGATGTCGTCGGCGATGTGGAGGAGGGCGTGGATGGGCAATGTACATGCGCGGAGGCGATCAGCCTGATGCCGGTAGTATAGTCTAATAATATATGTGTCAGTTAGATGTTGGCAACAAAAAAGAAAATCAAAATACTAACCTTTCGTAAGTCTGGACCCATTCCGCGAATCCATCCCGTATTTCCTGAACTCCTCCTGCAGCGAGTGTGAAGCCGGTGCACAGGTTTATTAGGCGTACCAGCTTGACAAAGTGGTGGTAATACGCGTCGTGTGTGAACTCACCGAAAAGCACGGCAGGCCCAAGCTGTGTGGCAAACAAATGCCGAGCCTCGGCGCTCACCCAGCTGTCCTTTTCTGAGAGATTGGGTACGCGGCAGCCGAAGATGGCCGGTATCGTGTCGCCGCTGGCGGCGCAAGCCTCGCCGATCGCGCTCCAGGTGGTCTTGGAGAGGATATAGTCCTCCTTCCCGGTACCGAAGTCCTTGTATTTGCCTTCGTGGGTCCACAGCTTGATGAGCGTCGGGATGACGTTTTGGAAAATAAGGTGCATAAAGTCGTGGGGAAAAGAACAGGGGAACTCCAGCGAGGGAACGTCGGCGAGGGGAGAGAGCGAGTTGATCCCGAAGCGGATTGATCGATCCTCTTCGACAGTATCATTCCCGGCCGAATCGACCTGATTGGCTTGCTCGACATATTGGCTATGCGTACGCCGGGGCAGGTTGTAGGGGTCGTATGGGGTAGGATCGTCGGCGAATGGTCGATTAAGCGCAGCATAGTGGACCCCATTTTCGTGCTTGGTACCGACAATGTTGCATGCGCGACAGGGTCTTTTGCCGTTGGGACCTTTCATGCACATCAACTTCGCGATTGCCGGCATGTCTCCGAAACACGCGATGAGATACGCGCGAAGACAAAACCCGCGCCCATTGACGCTATCCCATGCCGGAACGCCGGCGGCAAGTTCGTCAAGTTCGTCAATGAGTGGCTGGAGGAAAGTGCCGATCTCCTTCGGTTCTTTCAGGCCGGGGATGATGCCGAGGCAGAGTATGTGTTCGAGTTGGAAGCGGATGGAGGGCGGGAGGTTGTAGTTGAAGATGATAAGTGGCCAGCAAGACGATTTCCGCTTCCGGAAGGGGCCAAAGCCGTCGGTCGAGAGGCCCAGTGCAACGTCGGTCGGCATCGAGAAGTACTTGTGTTCGAAAGACGCGTGGGCTGTCCATACACGCCGGTTGCGTAGGCGCTGGAGAGGTCCCGGAGGGGCGCGGGGAGTCCGGTAGCAGTGGAAGGGTGAGGTCTATACACGTGATGTCTACCTAGATATACATGGGCATAGCCACACCCCCACTCCAGGTGCCCCCCCATAAAGATAGACCAGTCGCCCTCGACTGGAGAGACAGCCAGCAACAGTAGCAAAGGAGACAAAAAAGGACAAAAAAACGACACTAAGAAGTAGGAAGACTAAAAGAAGAAGAGGAGCACGGATGAAAAGAGAAAAAAAAATACAAGAAAAAAAAGTCGTCATTGCATAATCTCGTACCACCCTCGACAAAAGTCCAGTAGAGCATCGTGAGGCTCAACACCTGCATCGAAATTGTGCACCCCAGCTGGAAAAAGAACCGACGCGAGTTGACTCAGCACATCAGGAACGATATACTGTGCGGCCATGATTGAAACCGCCGCATCCCGAAGCGACCAAGCCGCATGTGGCGCCATTGCACATCGCCCGCGCATGACCACGTATGCAAAGTGGGGGTCGACATCATGCCCAAAAACATTGAGTTCACCCGGTTGGACTGGGATCTGCTCGATTGGAGGGGGCGTGGGTGGATACAGGGGGCGTTGCAACGTGGGTTTGGGCTCGGGTTCCGGCTCAGGGGACGCAAGGGAGTGAATGTCGGGAGTGGAGGGGCCATCAAGGCCGTAGATTGAGTGGTCGAGGCGCCAAACCGCTTTGCGGAGGTCAGGCGGCGTGTCGGGGCGGGGCAGAACCTCCGGTTCCTGCTCCAGAGTAAAAACCGCAGCTGCCACGGCCGGCAAGGCAAGCTGGCGCCTCAAAACATAGGCTTGACCGATCGCATGAAACGCTCGGCAGCGCTTTTTGCGACGGCCAATGCCCATCCACGGCTTTGCGTCGCCCCGCAGACACGAAAGGTCCCGCGGTTGGACTCGCGGCGGCTCCATGCGCTGGTAGGTCGTAACCAAAACATTGTCGCAGCGTACATCCGTGCCAGGCTCGGCCCATGGGTTGTGCTCGATATCCGAAAGCGATGGGTTCGTCGGCGGCACAGGTTGCAGTGGTCTGCCTTGCTGGCCGGGCTTCTCTATCGAGCGCCGCTGTTCAAGCTCGGCCTTCTCGCATTTCGCAGTTTCAACGATGAGTCGAAGGCTGCGACGAACGCGTTTAGGCAGCGCTTCGAACCAGGCAAGCTGGGCAAGATCCGTGCGACCGGCGAGGACATCCTCTCGCAGTGAACGCTCGAAGTTGCGGGCGTTGCGTTGATCGTCGGGGTCGGCGCAGGGCATGACGGCGGGGAGCGGACTGAACGAGACACAAGAAGAAGCGTTCGATGCGCGAGAGCCTGCGGAGTCGAACGGTGTCTTGGCGGTCCCGATTGGTGGCGAAACGAACGAGTGAAAAATAAAACACGACCCCGTACGTGAGTTGAGCTGCTGGGGCCAAGAGCGGCGAGCGATGGCGACGGTGGCGACCAAAAAGGTAGAATGAACCGCCACAAAGCACACAGTCGGATGCGCGAGGGTCAGGGGACTCGAACGATGTGTGACAGGTGGCGAGACGTAAAAAATCAAGCGAGTAAAAAATTAAGAATGAAAACTCGGTCCAAGTACAGTCGAGCCAAGAGGGACCGAACCAACCGCGGAGGATCTCGTCAAGGGCAAAGTCGTTTGGTGAGGTTAAGCACTCGTTCGATAGCAGTAGACAGAAGCTCTCAGCTGAAAGCTTGGACGAGACAATGAACCAA
Organism: Ceratobasidium sp. 395; assembly: GCA_019616345.1. NCBI lineage: Eukaryota > Fungi > Basidiomycota > Agaricomycetes > Cantharellales > Ceratobasidiaceae > Ceratobasidium > Ceratobasidium sp. 395. The sequence continues at coordinate 4,787 of WSTH01001139.1, forward strand.
GAACTGAAGGATTAAAGTGGAATGTAAACGAGAAGAGAGTTTGATGTGAGCCGCCGAACGAGAATCGATGGTACGTGCGACACAGGCTGCTAGGCGCAGCGCGGTGGGAACCCTTCGACGCGCAAGAGCGGGCGGTATCGAACGGGCCTAGAGTGTAAACGTTTGACGCGGTATTTGGATGTTGGATGCGCGCCGAGTGGGACCGGGAGAGGAATTGATGGGACTCGAGGAATATGACGTTATTAAGCAAAAACCGAAGCATGAATCTGTCGTTAAAGCGTCGTTCTACTCGTCTGAAGCGGGGTGAATGTCTGATGCGCGTTGCGAGCGCTGTACGTGAGTGGAACGCGCGAATATTGAGCAAAAAAGCGTGAGGGTGCCACTCGGGTGGCTGTGCACGGCTGGGGACCGTAGGAGTCGCGTAAAACGCGTGGGGAAGCGCCAATAAAGCGCGTAAAAATGTAGCTTAAGCGGCAAAGGACACGAAAGGTGTCGAACCACACTCGTCACCAGGTGGAGAGGTCCCGGAGGGGCGCGGGGAGTCCGGTAGCAGTGGAAGGGTGAGGTCTATACACGTGATGTCTACCTAGATATACATGGGCATAGCCACACCCCCACTCCAGCGCTGATAATGAGCGCCATTGAAGATGTCCTTAATAACCCCATCGGGCGATACAATAAACCTCGCCCGATATTGCATTTCCTTGGCCATCTTCCGGTTACGGTAGAGGTTGACGAGTCGGGGGATCAAGGGAATGTAGCTGAACGTCTTCACTGGCTGTTCGGCGCCGGGTCGATCAGGGTCGGGCTTGTAGCGATTCTTGCTGCATCGGGGGCACTGTCGGAGCTTCTCGTAACCGCCGGTGAAGGCTACGCACGAGTCCTCGCATATCTCGATCGGTCTGCTTTCGATGTCGGCCAGTTCCTGGATTCGAGTCCGAATGCGCGCTTCCGTAGGGAGGGAATCGAGCTCCGGAAACGCCTGGGGGAGCTTGCCGAATGCGCGAGACGTGATACCCGTATTGACCTTGAAGTTAAAACCTCGAATAGCCAACAGATCGGCGCCTTTAAGTTTACGGCCTGAGAGTTAGGTCAGTACGAGCAGAAATATACGGCTGGTTCAAGACGTACCACCGTGCGTAACAATTTCCTCGTCGAGTCCCATCCTAATTTTGTCCTCGGTCGAAAGGCCGGCTAGCCATGGTTGGGCTTCTTCCTGTACCCTGCGGTCAGGACCGGAAAGGTGGGGCGCGGCGGTTGACGTAGACGGAAAGGCAATGGGCCGTCGATCTATGGGGTTTCCGAAGTGCGAAGGCCCAGCGCCGGGCGTGTCAAAGTGAAAATCCGGGTGCCGATGGAACGCGTGCAAGAGCGCTTCGTACTCGTCTCGTACGGGATCGCCGGTCTGACCCGGCTGTTGGGGCTGCTCAGGGGGCACGGAGAGAGGGGGAGGGTCGGGCTGCCGCGATGCGCCTTGTGAAGGTCGATTACGAGTGGGAGGGGGGTCAGGGGGAGGGTCGCGTCGGTGGTAAGTGCGACGTTCTCTAGGGCGTCGAGGGGCAAGATTGTAGTCGGGATTAACGAGCCGTTGTAGCGCCGAGTCCTGGCGAAGCGCCTCGCGCTGAGCCGCGTCGCATCCCACTCGTGTATGTCGAGATACAGTCTTTCGGCTCCAGTCCTTCTTGCAGAACGGACACTGCATCGACGTCGTTACGGGGGGCATTGTGCTATGAACATAAATTAGCGAATCGTACAACGAGTGAAGTTCGAAGCGACTCACATCGTTCGAGTTGAGTACGGGTTGGATAGAGGGCAATAGCGGGTAGGGGGGAACAGAAAACACAAGTCGGTCAGTCTCAGTTAATGCAGCCAAAGATATCCGCATACACACCAGCACATCGACGGCGCGCGAAGATCGTTGGCTCCACAAAAAGATGAAACAGTGTCGGTACGAACGTGGCGCAGAGCGCGCCAAATATTGATGCGTCGCTGCGAGCTAATGGCCAGAATATTGGTTCGAGACTGGAAATCGTTTGGCGCCCAAGACAGCGGACGCATTCGATCGTGGAGGAAACGCTAAGGCCAACAGCCAATCCCGCCAGCACTCGGCTACGCATACAATCCGACCGTGCGAGCGTGCAAGTGCGCTCGCACGATCGGATTATAGACCCTGACTACCGAGTTCGCGTGTTAGGTGTTGAAGACGTAAACGAAGGCATGATAATCAAACTTATCTTTTATTGTTATGTATCACAACACGCGTGCCGGCGCGACGAGCGGAGAAGTAACGCATAAGTGACGACGGAGCCGTTAAGCATCTGATGAACAAAGTCAGCACAATCGCGACGCGGGACAGAATATAGTACGTACCGCTGATGACCTGCGTCGAGTCCAGAACCCAGAGGGCAGAAGCAGAGAATGAAGTGGCGAGTGGTTCTAAATCTTGTCAAAATTAGCGCTAAATTTTGCGAAAAGACTTCGGCGGGGTGGCGTGTCCGATGGTGGTTGAAGTCAAAAGATGAAGGCCGTGCGTCACCTGACTTGTCCATAATATGACGTACTGATCAGGCGGATGCAAATGTCATGTGCCGTTTTGACTTAGTGTTCAACTTGACCGCCACCAGCTGGGCGACACTTACTTTCGTTTAAGTCCGACGCATTCCCTACTCTCCTCTTCAGCTCTCTCCAAGCTTTGACTTCGGTCGTACCTCTGCTCCTTTTTTTTTTTTGTCTTTTTTTCCATTTTTCCTTGCGGTTTTCAGATGGTCCGGCAACCCGCGAAACAGAAAGGCGGCAACGTCGGTGGCGGCAATCGCGGCACTTCAAAGCGTACTCCCAAGGAGTCAACTCGAAAACGCGACCAGCGGGAGAACGACGCTGAAATTGCCGCGTTGCGGACCCAGAAGCGCCAAGATGCCGAGGTCCGTCGGAACAAGCGAGCCCAAGAGCGAGATGAGGATATGCTCGTCGAGCAGGACAACGAGACCGAGCGCGAGGCACAGCTCCGACGTAAGTTTGTCGCGTTTTCGTCTTACGTTCAGCCTCCCATTAACTTTTCTTTTTACTTGTAGGCCTCGCTGCCGAGCAACAGGCACGAAACAACGAGCTTATGGGCCGGATAAACCAGCTCCACGCCATAGTCGATCGGCGTGAGCATATCCAACCAACGCCGACTGCTGGGCCTTCTGGTTCTGGTTCGGCGTCCTACCACGCGCCTCAGCTGCCTCTCACCTATCCCTCTGCTCCTGCACCCGCACTCGCGCCCGCACCTTCTCCTGCTGCTTCGGCTTTGGCTTTGGCTTTGGCTTCGGCCTCCACTGGCCCCCCCATTGTCTTAACTGCCGCTCCCTCCCTCAGTGCCCCGACTTCTGTTCCTCCCACCTATGCTCCCGCTATCTCCGCTTCGGTTCCTCCCGCTGTCGCTAATCAGAGTGCCTCCGCGTCTAGTCTTATACCGATCCCCGAACATACCACCGATATATCCATGGGCGACCTCCGTGAACAGATGGGTCTGACCGACGACCCACGTTGGCTACAAATCCGGGTATGTGTATACTCGATCAGCGTTCGTTTTCTAATTGTTGTTCTCAGGCCCTCTTTCGCGATTTTATGTGCTTAGCTGGCCTCGATCTCAAGTTGAAATGGAAGAGGCAGAACAAGACTCGTCTTGGGACTCTTTATCAACTGGTAAGCGCGTATCCATTTCTTGCCTTTACGTTATTTCACCATCATCACACAGGCTCTCGAGCGTATCCCCGAGCTCCGGCGGTTTGAAGACAACTGGGCGTCCGAGCTGATTGTCCAAGACATATTCTACCATCGACGCACTTACGCCAATAAGAAGCAAAAGGAAATCGATGAAGACAACATGAACATCGACGGTAAGCTTATTCCTGGACCGTTATATTATAACATCACTAAATCATGCTACAGCCGGCAACGCCGAGCCATTGGCTTTTGACGACGACCACGCGAGCAACGTCAGCCATGAGCCCGGCCACCCTCAAGTCAACCCGCCTCCTCCAGCTAACGACCCGCCCGCTCCTCCGGCCAACAATCCACTCCCTCCTCCCCCGGCCAACAACCCGCCCCCTCAACCTCCAACCCGTACTGTCAACGGCAACCCGCTTCCGCCTCCATCCAACTTCCATTCTCTGCCCGCTCCTACGGCCGGTGGTAACCCGCCTCCCACAGGCAACAGCAGCGCGCCCGCCCCTCATGCGCCTAACGCGTTTGCCCCAACGGCTGGCTCACTCGCCCCGACCGTCGGCTCATCCGCTCCGGCCGCCCCTCCTGTGGCCAACGCGCCTTCCGTGGCCGGCGTGCCTCCCATGTCCAACGCGCCTCCCCCTCCCCCTCCCACGGTTGACGAGCCTGCACCTCCCCCTCCCATGGCCAATGCTCCTCCTGTGGCCAACGCGCATGCCCCTCCCATGGCTAACGATCCTGTCCCTCCCATGGTTGACGAGCCCACTCGTCCCGCGGACCAGGATCCGGCTCCGGCTGCCCCAGCAGGCGGTAACCTCGCTCTGGGTGGTGACGCATCAGAAAAAAATGTGCACTTTCGTTTAGCTAAAGTTAGCTAAGTTGACCTAAATTTACGTGCCTTATGGACCTTACCAGATGTACACTTTCGTTTAGCTAAATTTAGGTCAATTTATCCTTGACTTAGCGAATTTAGCGAATTTAGGTTTGTAAAAACCCAGCGTGGCTGCCTGCCTGGCACTCCTAGTGCCTGCAGCTCAGTGCATAGGGTACAGGGTTACTGTGTACAAGCATTTTGAAGTGACCAGAGGCTCAAAGAAAGTGGTTTAGGGGGGGCATTTAGTCAATTTAGCTGAATTTAGTAAATTTAGAACTGGGCGCTAAATTTAAATGCCGACTTTTCCTGACGCGGCCCAGCTCCTCCTGTGGCCTCTAATGCCGACCCAGCTTGCACCCTGGCTCCCGCTCCCGATCTTGCTCCCGCTCCCAGTCCTGGCCCCACTCCCGCTCCCGGCCCTGACCTTGCCCGCGCTCCCGCTCCCGGCCCCGCTCTCGCTCCCGGCCCCGCTCCTGCCCCCACTCCCGCAGCCGGTGGCTCTACGTCCGCGCAGCCCCGGGATATAGGCGAACCCTCTCAGTCTGGGGGCCAGGGCCAGAGCCACGCCCCTACGGGTGATTCCGCGCGTCCGAAGACCCGTGCGGCCGCTCGCGCGGCTGCCGCTCTCGAACTCGGCGAGCAGGCGCATGAACCCGAGCAACCCGAATCAAGCGAGGGGGGCAATCGCGGGGGGCGTGGACGTGGACGTGGGCGTGGGCGTGGGCGTGGCGCAGGACGTGGTGGCGGCAATGGCGGCAAGGGCAGTAAAGGCGGCAAGGGCGGCAAGGGTGGCAAGGGTGGCAAGGGTGGCAAGGGCGGCAAGGGTGGCAAAGGCGGTAAAGGCAGCGAGCAGGAGGACGAATCTAGCTCGGAAGAGCATTTATTCCCCGATCAGCCCGTAATTACAGAGTGAACAGTACGCCTCCCCCCCCCCCCCCAGTCTCTTCCGTACGTGTCTCGCGAACTATTTTGACTTGATTTGGACTTTATTACACCCCTATACTTTTGTTTTCTCCTCCCATCGTCCCGATATCGCCCGTACTCATTGTATAAACGACTACATCTGCAAACATGGAATTTACTTCAGGTAGCTTTGAAGTACTTTAAAGTAGCTGAAGTTCCTGAAGCAGCTGCAGGCTTATCCTTATCTGTGAAGTTGTTTGAAGATGTTTGAAGTTGCAAGGCATTTCCAAAGCTGTTGGAAGCTGTCTGAAGCAGCTATGTATATTTCAAATCACTTCCGCATTCCAGTATTATACTTCACGACACTTTGAAACAACTGTTTCCGTTGCAAAGTAGTTTCAACCTTTAAGCTTTAGCTTTCAACTGTTTTGTAAAAGTGTTCGTTGGTTTGGAAGTACTTTGTATGAGTCATAACTTATTCGAAAGTCGTTCACACATCCCGATACTAAAACGGAAAATATTCAAAATATTATATTCATATTGTACATGATGGTGACATGAAAACGGACATGACAGAAGAGGCTACAATCATTTGAAAGCCGTCAGTAGGCGACGTTGTAGGTATGGTGCCTGACGGAGAGCCAGCCGCTAGCAAAGAGAACAGGTTGCGTGCTTGTTCCACGACGGAAGTTATGTTGGAGGTGAATAGTCAGCGGGTTGGCAACCGGCAAGGGATTGATGTACTCACGGTTTGGTGCGTGCATCGCACAGCACGGGATGTTGCAGCAATCATCACCAAGCCGATGTTCTAGTGTCCGTGGCGGGTGGGTCGTGCGGGGAGGACGCGATGACGCGGTTACATGTGGCGGTGTCCGAGTTTAATGCTTAGCTGCCCAGCGGGAGACGCGTCAATAAGGAAAACGATTGTACTTACGCAAGAACAAACGGTAGTGGCGACGTGGCCGGTTGTGAACTTGAACAAATGTTAGCAGCGCCAGCGTAAAAGAGCCGGGGCGTGCAAGCGAGTGCACACAGCACGAGCAAAGCACAATCGCATCGTGTTCTGCAACGGTGGAGAGTGGAGGGAGGCAGGCGTATAGACGCAGTCCGGTAGTATCAGGCGAGTCAGCGGCGGTATCGCGAGGGGAAAATGCGGTTATCTAACTCACCATCCGTAAATTAGGCGGTTTTCGGACGCGAAGTGGGGTTTGCGTGGCGTTGCGGTCAGTCAAAACGTGTAGAAGCTGGCGATCCTGCAGTCGCCAGAGCCAAGCACAGTAAGTAGCACAAATACAGCGTAGGCCTACCTGGCACGAGGTGTGGGGCACGCAAGCGGCTCTCGTTTAACGGATGTAACGCCTCGGGCGGGTATCGTGGCTTGATCGGTGGGCAGAGGTGCTTCGTGGTCATGGTAGGCGAAAGTCGGGACGAACCGTACATAGGGGTGAGAGGTGGGCGAGAAATGGCGAGGGAGACGAGTGAGACGAAGGAGGTGAGAGGTGAGAGTGGTGGAGCGGGGTGGTGGTGGCGAGCAAGTGTTGCGATTGGCTGGCTGAGGGGCACGTGATGTGCCACTCAGGGCCTAACATTTGACTTAGCGATTTTCTTACCACCACCGACCCTCCTCAACACCTCTTCCCACTGACGGCGGCATGATTCCCCGCCTCTTCACCGCCGCCCGCCGATTTGTCAGCGATCCCGGCGCGTAAACGACAGCGCAGATGGAATAATTTGGCCTAAAACACGGCGCCGTTGGGCCCGAGCTTCGAGTGAGTAAGTGACGTTTCGATCGCAATGGACCCGACGCTAACAACTCTCGTGTACCTCCAATTGCTAGCGCGATGGCTCACTTTCTCAGGAAGGTATGGTCGATGGCAACCAGTGCCTCGCCCTCCATCGTTCAATCTCCGACTCGAATGCTGGTTGAGCCACGCGCGTCAACCCGATGCGATCCCGTCCGTGCCACGGCTTCGAACATGTCCGGAACATCCCGGACTTGCCTGGTCGTCCCGTGGCTGGAACAACGCGTGCACTCTCGCGCTGGAGCGCACATGGTCAAGCCGTCGGGATCGGCGACCTTTGTCGGTTGGGTTTCGACCACCCGATTCGCCAAAAACCCAACGCGGGACACGGTACGGCCGCGCCTTACGCGCCTCGTGTCTTCGCTCCTCGCACTCGAGTTGCATCGCTGTTGTCGGATCATCTGGATCAATCCCCGGTACGCGTGCTTACTTGCGCCTTTATTGAATCGCATCGGTCCGCGATTCTTGCCTCTACGCGCGGAATCCCTGCATTTTCGTCGGGCGCGCCAGCCCGACGCGTCCGTGTTCTCTTTTCGGAGGGGCAAAAGACTGCTGTACACGCTATTTGCTTGTCATTGCGCGTACTACTACCACGCGAGCGAACCATTCGGCGCGTTTGCTCATGCGCCGCGTGGCGAATGTTGATGGTGAGTGAACTACTCGCCATATTCGCACCCGCTAACCGTCCGACGCTGCGTACGTTCGTTGCGTTTAACGCCTCGCAGCCGCCTGCTGACTGACCCCCTGGATGTGTCTCTGTCGTACGCACGGATCGCGCACAACACCTTAGCCTGCTATGCTCCGGCAAGCGGTTTGTTCGTCCGAGGATCCCCCGCCTATCCTCGTATCAGCCTCATCGATCCCCGCTTCATTATAGCTTGAATGCTGGCGCTCTGTGGTGAGGCGTTCGCTCCCTACGCCTTCTCGCACTAGCCGCGCAAGGCCGCGCTGGGCGGTTTTAGTGAGCGGATTGTTTGTCACGCACACTCCTGCACTGACCGTTTTTTCTCGCAGCGGTTTTTACACGCCCAGTTGCGTTTGGCTCGTCGCGCCGTTCGTGCGGAGCCGGTCTAACTCGCCCATATATTGGGCGAGTGTCTGTCTACTCATGTACTATCAGCCCGCATTGCTGCCTTGCCCGCTCAGGTTTTCTGAGAAAACCACTCGCGGGATCGTGCACCTCTGCCCCTGCGTCAATACTGATGCCACCACCATTGCTTATGACCGAGCGCCCGCAACTACATGCGCCCACACCTGTACCGTACGCACCTGTATCATACCCAAACCGTGTACATGTTGCTAGTATTTTGTGTATATATACAATTTAATGCTCTTATGTCCTTGATATCGGCTGATACCTGAGTTTATGTGTGCTACTAGCTGTCAGGCACAAACATGTGTAACCTCGGTCAACGAGCTTCACCGTCTTTACAGGTCTTCAAAATACACCAGATTTGATTTGAAAGAAGTATGAAGAAGGAGAGGAGGCTACAAATTGGTTTGATTACATCCTAAATGACTGTGAAGTGATGTGAAGTTGTCCGAGGTCACCCGAAGCTGTTTGAAGCTGTCTGAGCCTGTCCGAAGCTGTTAGAAGTCGCCTGAAGCTGTCCAAAGCTATTTGAAGTTATTTGAAGATAGCTATAATTTTTGAAGCTCTTCAAAGTGCTTTAAAGATCCGGGAAATCTTCAAACCAGTGCATAAGACATACCCTTTTCCAGAAGACTTTTGAAGCTGTTTCAAGAAAAATCCATGTTTGCTGATGTACTCGATGTTTTGAACCCCCTGTCCGGTCAATCGTCGCGAAATTGCGGCCGTTTCCGTGTTTTTTTTTTGCTCATAAATACATGCTTTTTTCATAATCCTCTGCCCGCGTCCGATTGTCCGAGCGAGTTGTTGAAATTTAGTAACGACCCGATTCAACAAGAATCGCGGCTGACCGAGATGTTGAAATTTCCTTGTATATAGGGCAAAAAAGTACGCGCAAAAAACCCCACAAAATCGTTCGCAAAGTGAAAATTTCACAATTGTTAAAAGGAGAAGGTTTAGCAAGTAAGTGCCTCTGTTGAAAATACGCACCAAAATACGGACAATCGCTAACATTGTTGTTAAATTTAGCAGTAACCTTACCCAACCAAAAAGGTTAAATTTCAATAGGTTGGAGGTGTCACGAGGCAGTACCAGTACGGCAGTGCCGAGTTGTGTAGAAAAAAGAAAAAAAGAACGGGATGTACAATGCCAAATTAGACTGCTATATACTAATCTAATACATATAGCGGCCATTCAAGATCACTCTCCCCGTGGCAAATGGTAAAATACCTACGGTATTCTACGG
>WSTH01001140.1:0-14409 GCA_019616345.1 Ceratobasidium sp. 395
AACGGTCGGACAAAGGAGGAGTGGTACGATTGGGTCGCGGATCGCGTGCAGCGCAAGTGGGGGTACGATACGCCTGAAGAGCTCCCGCAGCTGTATTCTGAAGCTCGGATCGCCGCGGCGAGGAACCGTGCGGCCGGGAGGGGTGGTCCTGCTGGCTTGCCGAGCGCAGGACTGAGCATGCTCCAGCGGATTTTGAATGGTGCCGGTCAGGGCGGTCTTGGTGGTGGGATCGGGGCTGGCGGAGGGCTAAGCAGGCTTGCGTTCGAGGCGGATTCGAGCGACGAGGAGATGGAGGAGGACGATGATATGCCTGGGTCTGCTGGCCGGTTGTTTGGGAACCGGACTCGGGGATTGGGCGAGGAGGATGAAGATGAGCAGATGAAGGATGGTGGTGGGGAGCGTAAAGAGTTGGATTCGCTCAAGGCGCAGCTTGATGAGCTTACTGACGGACTAGAGGACGAGGTTGAGCAGGTCGAGGGAGGAAAGGGGCCGGATGGGGTGAACAAGGAGGTGAGTTTTCCATTTAGTTGAAGTGATAGTTGGTTGATTGAATCTCTTAAATTAGCCTGAACACGACGAGACGCAATTAAACGGCTACGCTGCGTCCAAGGTCCCGACCTCGATCGGCAGCCCGCTCGTGCCGACGCCTCAAGTCTTGCGCGAGAACGTGCGTACGCCTTCGCCCAATCTGACGAGCGCTTCGTAGTTTGTTGTATAATAAGATGGACTCGAGTGTGGTGTAGAGTTTGGGGGTGGTGCGAGTCGGAAAGGGGACTCGGGGATTGGTGGGAAGAGAGGGAAGGGAGAGGAGCGGAGAGGAATGTACGATTCTCGTTCTTGGTGTCTTTCTGTTTTATTTCGACTCTGGATCGTGTTTCTGTCTGTGTGTGGTCTTAAATATTAATTAAAGCATGCATGATTCTTTGGATTGAAAATAAACTGTTGCTTGTCCCATACGTCGTTTCTCTGGAAGTCTTTGTGTTGGGTATGCATTCTTATTGGGCCGCCCTCATTAGGCACTGGCTGGTTCCACAGTTGTGGACCTGGCGCTTATGGGCGGTTCACGACTGATCCTAAATTAAATAAATTTAAGTAAAAGTGGATAAATGAGATTGGCATCCTGAAAAAACTTGGGGTTCGAAGCATATGTTGTACGTTGCCTTGGTTCACTGGGGGGAGGGGCGGATTTTTAGCGACCTCAAAACGCAACGAAAAAGCAAGTTTTTCGTTACGTTTCTATAGATTTCTGTAAATCGTTGCGGATCTCGAAAAGTGTGGCCGATCTCACATTTCGGTGCATTGTCTGATGCTTTTTTAAGACAGCACGTGATGGTAGCCACGGTCTCCGGGCAGCCAGCTGGTTTATTGAAAATTTATGCACTCGATATATTGGACTGCAGATGTCTCAAATTGGTCTATTATACGATAGCTTACACATTCACTCCTCGCCGACAAGCAGACTAAGTCAACTATGTTGCAGTCACCTCGTACAATATCTCTGCATCGAAACTGCAAAACCGGCGCCTCAATCACTCACGATCTAATAGTTTTGCAGCAAAAAGTAGTACGTACCGAATCTATCTGTGTGCTACAACACGCCCTTTTCGCGTAAACCCGAGGTTTTCTAGCCCGTGTCTTGTTAGCGTGCTTCCCGTTGTATCACTAAAGGACTCACAGGCATTGTTTGGGACATAAATCATGTCACCGAAGGCAATTCCCCCTCCCCCAGCCCCGCCCCTTTGGCATCGAGGGTATCGAACGTAGCCTTTGGCGATCGGATCGTTATACTGGAGTCTGCCACAAACCATAAAAACGGGAAGATCGATATTCTAAACGAGGGGCTCGAAAGACTTCAGAATCGGATGGGTCTCAGGCTAAAATACGTCAACTCACAGCGCGCGTGAATCGAGAGTGTTTGGGAGGTTGGAAAGGTGTGAATCTAGGCGGAACGACGAAGCGCATTGTTAGGGATCATCGGTCGAAGGATCTGGAAGCAAAACATGAGTTTTACTCGGTGGAAGGGGTTCTAACTTACAATTCTTGTTGTGACATTGCTACTAAAAGTCAGTACATGAGACACTCCGACATAAAAGCCTATGTTTGCGAGGAATGTTACTCACTATCGCATGCTCTCGGCCACGGAAAACAGCACGTAGAACGATGTCCTCGGCGGTCTCGTGGCGGTCAAGGTCTAATGCATCGCACAAAATTTCTATTGAGTGGGCGGCACACCGTTTTAAGACACATTTTCAGGCTCGAAAAAAGTGCATACAACTGCACGTGATGCAAAAATGTACCGAAAAGCGATCAAAATGTAAACGCCCGCTTTTTCATCACATCTTTACATCTCAAAAATCCGGCCCTCCCCGCAGTGTAGTTTACCAGTCGACCAGGCCGGTTTTAACTCGCTTGTGCTTGCTTGGATGGACTGTCAAAGCTGAGTCACGTGATACTACGCCATTGACGCTCACGCACTATATCTTACACTCAGAACACTACGCCAGTAGAGGCACCCATGGATGCCCATATCCTTGAATGTTATATGTTTAGGCTACCAGATGAGATAGTTGTCCGAATACTTCTGGGTTGCTCTTACAGCGATATCTTATTCTTCGCTTCGGTACGACTTTACCCCAATCATCCTTTGAACTAGTGTAGAAATCAAGACTTAGACGTGCAGAAGATATTCCAACGTCGTATCCAACTCGGCCACTATCCAACTTCATATCGAACTTGAAGCAAACGGCCTACAAACTACTGAGCGATCGTTGGAGTACACTAAGGACCACACGTCATTGCTGAAAAAGCTTCGACGACACCGCGACGGTGAGCGCAGATAACAGCATATCTCTCACCAAACATCAACGTCTATTTGTATAGCCTGGCTAGATCTGAACATTCGATCGTCTACCAATTACGATTGTAATCTTGAGGAGGGGACCTTGTGGGAGCTACGAGATGGCGTGTTTGCCAAGGCGTTAAGACATAATCAACCAGAATCTATTTTTCTTCTCCCTTTCGACTTCGACGGAACCCGCACCCAGGTCAACTTCGGCACGGCATTTGACGAGTTTACAATGGATCTTAGTCAAGATCTAATCGTCTTGGCCGGCGTGGAGGCCGATCAGTACGTTATTTTATTTTATTTTACTCTACTTGTAGGCCAACCTATGCTCACTCAACGGCAGACTGAGCCATGGTTGGCTTCGCCTATGCTCTTCTACCACCGGACAAGCACACCCTCAGGCCCGAAAACCCTTACTAGAGCTTGACCTAGGGTTTGAGGTGCGAGTCGGTCAGGTGCGAGCCGGTCTTCCACCTAGCTTGACCCTTGAAATCAAGAATGATCTTGTTGCTGCCAAGTTCGAGTGTACGATCGAACTTGTCTACGAGATTTTAATCTGGAACTGGAAGACTGGCAGGTTAATGCATCGAATCAACTCCGATAACGGACTTTGCAGCTTTGGGTTTCTGGATAGCGATCGTCTTATCGTCTGGTCTGCTCGGCGCTCTACTGATAAAAGTTTCAATCTACCACCGATAAGCCTAGTTGTGTATGCGCAGCTTAGCTGTGCTGGCCCCGGTTATGAAGTTCCTGATAGTGGAGTGCTCAATATCTCGTCACTCCCCACGCTCCAGCCGGCGTTCACTTTTCGGTTTCCCAAACTCAAGGCTTCTAACTCAGTCCGCCGAGAAGATTTTTTACTACGATCTGACTATGGGTCTGGGAGCAGGATTGGAGTGTCTAGCCCCTTTACTTGCTCGCGGGCTCTGACACTAGGTTTGACGATGTCTATCCAACTTAGGGGTGATATGTGCTCTCTTCGTATATTTGTTGATGCACTCCAGCTGGTTCGTCACATGGAACTAGCGCAGGGGAGATCCATCTCCGAGCTCGATTGGGATGAATGGGGCGAGCATGCGACACGTTGGTTTCATGCAAGACATCCTACTCATAGGATCGGCTGGATGTTCGGATCTCGGTCTATGTCTCAGGGCGAACATCTTTCTGTAGTTGATTTCCATACGCCTACAGTGCGAAGACATGCTAACCGCCGCCAGAACACATATTTTTCGCCCAAGAGGTCGGAGGAGTTTATAGCGGAAAGACTGAACCAAATCAATCAAGGGTGTTTTCCAAATGCTTTCTCCGAGGATGACATAAAATATGGTCAGTTGGATGGATGGAATCGTGCCACTATGGACGAGAATGCTGTGATCATAGACTTTGTGACATCTCAAGAGCCTACGATTATCTCGCTCTTCAAAAAACCGGTCACGTCCCGCCTGCCTTATAGGATAGTCACTCTAGTACAGCTTCTGGGCGGTCACGAAGGCTGGCTGATTAGCGGAAAGCAGCTGATCGGGATGGGTGTATGTTTCTGCGCCGCCACTAGGTTGTTTACTCACTGTTCCCCATGTGCTTGGCAAGGCTCCGGCTGGACAACAAGCGCCGATGAACTCACCGTTTACACAATTGGGGGATCGGATGATGAAGACACGAACAATCTGTAACCTTCGCACATTGAGCGAATCAAGTAACTTGGGCTGCTTGGGTCTGTATCACAAAAACTATCTAATATTCTTGTCGAGTCTATAAATTTCACCCCTGAAACGAGGCCCCTTTGGTGTCGGCCGAGGTCTCGAATTCGAGGGGACCGCCGGCATATCGAACGTAGATATTCGGTAGAGTACCTCGACATGTACTCTTAATGAACTCAACTGGAGTGCGAGCTCCATGAATTTTAACTATGGCGCATTTAACCACTCGAATTCGACTTACAGTTCGTAAGTCCATGAGTTAGATCGTTTGAATGGCCTAAACTATTAACTGAGACCGTAGCTTATCTGCGACCATCTCGTTCAAGCTAAATAGCTGTCAGATCGCGCATGTGATTTCAGCTCGATGGGCACGACGCTAGCCAGATGGCGCACTTGAACGCCGAAACTTATCAACAACTCAAACGAGGGAATATACTGTACTAGTCCAGAATATCGACTAACAAGAGTCGCAGGAATCACATACTACATGATACAGAACGGGTGCTAGCAAGACAACGTAAAAGAGATGATGGAAGTGTTGCTATTAACTCGGTGCTTTACCTGAAGTAAGTTTGTAATTTTTTCAATCACCGTCCTGTATGAATACTCTTGAAGTATTTACAAACATAAGGCATAGCGTGTAATGGGTGTAAACGGCACTCCTAAGAAGCTCGTGGCTCTTAGGATATAGGTGCATATACATTGCCCCAAGTTGTCAGTTTGTCAGTCAGCCTGACGGGCCCGTTTCAACCCGTTTGTGCCTGCTAAATTGGGCGGGGTGCCAAGCCTGAATCACGTGAAGCCATGCGGTACCCGTTCTGTACCCTGCGTGCGGGGCACTGCGCAACCATGGATACTCATAACCTGAGATGCTATATATCTAGGCTACCGGACGAGACTGTCGTTCGAACACTGCTCGGTTGTTCTTATAACGATATCTTTTCCTTTGCGTTGGTACGGGTCAACCCTGTTCATTCTTTGAACTCGTATTAATAATAGAAAACAAAATATAGGCATGTAGAAAATACTCCAACATCGTATCCAGTTCAACCAGTCTCAAACTTCACATTGAACTTGAAGCAAACGGTCTACAAACTACTGAGCGATCATCGGAACACACTAGTGGTGACCACGTGTCATTGCTGAAAAAGCTTCAAAGGCACCGCGACGGTGAGTGCAAATGGCAGCATACCTCCAACTAAATACCGATATCCACTTGTTTAGCCTGGCTGGATCTGAACATCCGATCGTCTACCGATCATGATTGTAATCTTGAGGACATGACCTTGTGGGAGCTACGAGATGGCGTGTTTGCCAAGGCTTTCATCAGACATAGTGGATTAGGATCTGTTCTTCTCCTCCCTTTAGACTCTGGCGAAAGTCGCACCCAAGTCGATTTCGATACGACGTTCAACGCGTTGACGATGGATCTTGGCCAAGATCTAATCGCCTTGGCCGGCGTGGAACCCGATCAGTTAGTTATTTTGTTTTACTTTATTTTGCTTGTAGACCGACCAGTGCTCGCCCGTTCACAGATGGAACCACGGCTGGCTTCGCCTATGCTCTTCTACCACCGGACAAGCACACCCTCAAGCGAAAAAACCTCTGTTAGAGCTTGAACTAGACTTCGATGTGCTAGTCGATCTTCCATTCAGCTTGACTCTTGAGATAAAGCACGATCTTGTTGCCGCCAAGTTCGCGTGTACAAGCGAATTCGTCTACGAAATCTTGATCTGGAACTGGAAGACTGGCAGGTTAATGCATCGAATCAGCTGCGACAATGGCATTTGCAGCTTTGTGTTTATGGATCGCAATCGTCTCATCGTTTGGTCTGCTCGCTCTGGTGACGAAAAAAGAAATCTGAAATTGGTGAGCCTGGTTGTGTATGAGCAACTTGGCTGCGTCGGCTCTGGTTATGGCGTCCCCGATAGTGCAGTATTCAATGTTCTGTCATTCCCCACGCTTAAGCCGGCGTTCACCTTTCAGTTTCCCAAACTCCAGGATGATGCATCAGTCTACCGAGCAAGTCTTTTACTACAATCTGACTATGGGTCTGGAAGTAGTCTTGAAGCATCTAGCCCTTTTGCTTACTCGCGGGCTCTGACGCTAGGTTTGACGATGTCGATCAGCACTAACGTGGGATTTCATTCATTTCGTATTTTTGTTGATGCACGCCAGTTGGCTCATCACATGGAACTAGCGCAGAGATCCATCTCCACGCTTGATTGGGATGAATGGGGTGAGCACGCGACACGTTGGTTTCGTGCGAGACGTCTCACCCATTGGATCCGTTGGATGTTTGGATCTCGGTCTATATTTCAGGGTGAACATATTTCAGTAGTCGAATTCCACACGCCTACGGTGCGAAGACATGCCAATCGCTGCCAGGTCACATATTTTTTGTCCGAGAAGTCGAAGGGACTTATAGGGAAAAGACTAAACGACATTCACGCAGGGGATTTGCCGGATTTTTTTGAATATGACATACCATACGGTCAGTTGGACGAATCGAATCGTGCCACTATGGACAAGAATGCTGTGATAGTAGACTGTGTAACATCTCAAGAGCCTACGACCATCTCGTCGTTCAAAAAACCGGTTACGTCTCGGCTGCCGTATAGGATGGTCACTCGAGTACATCCTCTCAGCAGTCACGGAAGCTGGCTGATTAGCAGGAAGCAGTTGGTTGGGATGGGTGTATGTTTGTGCACCTCCGCTAGTTTCCTTACTCACTGTTCCCCATATGTTTAGCAAGGCCCCGGGTACATAACAAGCGCTCGTAAACTCACCGTCTACACAATTGGGGGCTCGCACGATGAGGACATGGACAATCTGTAGCCCTCACACATTGAGCGAATCAAGTTATAGCCTGGGCCGCTTGGACCCGTGTCGCAAAGACTGACGAAACGCCTCCAGTGTAGTGGTAGAAATAGGTTTAAATTTAGTAACAGGAGACTATCACAATCGCCCGTCCTAATCCTATAATCCAATTATGGCAACGACATTTCGTCACTAGTGACCTCGAGCGCTCCTGTGGCTGCGTGTGAGCGATTTCCGCTATAACTTGAGATAAGGTTGTTAGTGAGTGAACACCGGGTTGGCGATGAGCCAGAATCCGCCAGGGTGAGAAGTACACTACATAATAGGGAGCTGAGATGGGGTTCTGTAAATGAAAGAAGCTGGATATCATTACTAGGTTGAGTATAACTCTTAATCGGTAACGAACGGGGTCGGAAAAAGAGAATGAAATGTAATAAATTAGCCAAAGTTTGGAATTTCTCTTAACCCACACGTGCTTCAAGCAGAGTCATAATGCGTTTGAAAGATAATCCAGGCGCATATACCCGGGTTTTCACCCACAAGGCGGCTGTGTTAGACAGTGGGTGTCAACATAGTTATTTTTATGACATACCGGGCAGCTTCACACATCTAGACTCCGAGTTGAACCCTGGTTATTTTATGTCTAAGCTTCCCGCGCTCATTGATTCTATCTTTGGTAAATAAATGGGTGCTGGTAGATAGACTTGGGTAGGGATATACAGGACGAAGGGGTTGCAAAGCTCATGGATATATACAAGAATTGCCAGAAGAGATTTGCCATATGCAAGAGCGGGTAATTGTATACAAAAACGGGGTAAGAGCAATACATGGAAAGTCAACTATATAATTCAAACCAAGGTCTCGTTAGAGGTATTCGGAACAGTTACCCTAAACGCTTCTATCGCAAGTCCGCCAACCCTCGTGAGAAGGATGATCTCAGTTCACCAACCGTCCTCATCGTCACTATCATGCGTATCATTCCACTCGTCGATAAACGACTGTTGTGCAGCCTGGATGTTATCCACTGCCGGCCGGCCGGCGATCCCTTCAAGCAGAACAGGGTTCTCAGACCCGGGAGGTGGATTGGGTGCGGGTAGACCCGGTTTAGCTTTAACCTCGGCTTCACGTCTGTGGATGGGTTCTCCGCCAACGAGTGAGTCGAGAACCTTGTGCATTTGTCTAGCCGTCAAAAGAAATTAATAAATGTGAAAGGGGTGGGGAGACGAACGAGGCTTACACGGCCTGATTACCCGCGCACCATCCATCAACCGGAAACCCGAGTCGTCGGGCGCACGGTGGGTAGGTTGTATACTCCCTCGGTTCAGGTGCGTTGAGTACGACGCTGAAGAGCGAGCGAATATCTATCACATAGATTTCTGGAAGGCTCGGCGTGGGGTTTGTAGCGGGGCTGGCGGGACGCCGAGGTGACGAACATTCGCCTGGTTCTTTATCTTTATCTTCGCCTTCGTCTTCATCGTCGGGGTTGAATATCGGACGTTGGTATTTCCGGTCTGTGAGGTCTGAGAGTGGACGAGAGCGGGAGCGTGGAGATTGGGAGCGTTTACGAATTGCTGGGGTCAAGGTAAACACTCGGATATGTGGATTGAAAAAGGCGAGGGAAGAAGCTCACGAGACGAAGAGTCCCATCTGCCTCCGTACGGCTTGGTTTCCTCTTTTGGTTCGATTTTGGGTTTAACTTCGTAGTCGGGATCATCGAGGTTTCGATAGCCCGCGCTCGGACGTCGAGTACGGTCCTGCCAACCATTGTCTCGTCTTCTTTCAATTCCATTCTCGTCTCCATTCCCGTTCCTATTCCCAGCCCAAGGACCCCTATCCCCATTCCCGTTCTCACCCCTTGTACGCCCATCTTGAGGCTGCTTAATCTGGTTCAGGCGTTCGAACCCAAGCAGTCGACTTAGCCCGACGTGCCAATTGGGTCCGGTCGTGTTGACACCGTGCGAGTTGAGTAGTCGGGCGGTCCGTGGCCAATCGTATACGGCCAGCACGAGTGGTCCGGTCGGGGTTTCGGGGGGAGGTGTGAGTAGGTATGTGAACGTGCCGGGGAGTGATGGTTCAGCGCGGGTTGTGCTTTTACCGTATTCAAATGCCTATGTTGCCCACGTAGTAAGTAAAGCAGATGCTGGATGGGGGATGGAGGCGTACAGCTTTAGGAAGTGTGGTCTTTGACATTGTTTCGTATTCTTCGACGATGATGTGGTGCACTGTACCCGTCTTGACGTCGTACCAGCCGATATCGAGAGTCGGGTCATCTTCATTTGGACGTATGTTGTATGAGTTGGGGTCTATCCAGGGCGTGAAAGCTAGACAAGCGATTCGGAGGTGTGGGGAAAGGGGTGGAAGGCCGTATGTATCAAAGATAGGGTGTCGGCCGCGCCAAAGGCCGTACTGGAGGAGTCTGAGAGTCGTGAGCTGGTCGAACAAATAATAATAATGTTACAAGTATACGTACCGAGCTTGTTCAAATTCGGCCCTGCCTCGGTTGGGATGTTGTATCGAAAGCCCCTTGTTAAGCTTCGAGTCGTCTCCGCCGTATGTTGTAGCCTTTTTGGGTCGGATCGCTTTGAAGAAGTCTTCGAGTTCGTCCATTGACGTAAATTTGATGGGCGAAAGCGAAAGGAAATCCGAAGTAGAATATAGAGGAGGTAGTTTCTTCGTTGGACAATCAATTCCAGCTTGTGGTATAACATAGGTCTCAAAGGTAATCCTGTCGAGCAGCACGGATATTGCACCCCATGGGCGGATGCCTGCAACGCGGTGAGAAAATTGGCGGTTGAGCAAACAAAAACCCCACCTAGGATGAGCTCGACAGATCGCACTGCTGAAGTTCCAGCTTCATCAGTCGGGGCGTCCGCGTACAACATAGATTCTGGCCCTGCGATAGCTTTTGCGGCGGGCTTTTCGTGAGCCCATTCGTGAAAGTCGGATGGTTCGTCTGCCCCCGGAAGCCACCGCCTGCAAGTCAGGTCAGCCAAAGTATAGCGGTTGCATATATGTCATACCAGTAGTCCTTCTTAAAGTGACCTTGATATCCTAGTATTTGATAGAACCGAGGGAGGTACAGCTGGTCGATCATTGAGGAGATTGTGGTTAGATCTAGCCACGGTATCAAGCACGTGACGTGTTTTAATCTTAGATCTTGGATCCTATTTAAAATTAGGGATCAGCTGCAGAAAACAAGTTTTTACTACCAGAGCCCAAGAACAATCAACATATCAATTTATCTAAATTCTCCTGCTATAGCTAACAGAGCGTCATGCTTAGTGATACGGACCAGGAAAACCGCTGGACGCGATCCTTGTAAGTACATGATCAAACTTCCCTGTAGTCGACTGGTTTGGCCGCCCATGAGGATACATTGGTTTTGCAAGTAGTGAACATGACACCTCACAGGCCTACCTCAGACAGCTCAGCGCATCTCGTGAGTTGGCCAACCGTGTAGGAAAGTGGTCGAAACGCCTCAGAATCAGCATTTAAGCGCCCATCCCAATTTTAGAATCGAGATGTTGCGTCGGCTTGTAGTTGGGCTCACGAAGTGGGCGACCTGGGTGGTCGATAAGATGTAAACGGCACAATAAAGCGCAATGAAACGAGATATAACTATCTCGCTGAGTTTTACAGCAGAGCTTCTCAACAGGTCGTGGTGGTGCGTTTCAGATCGCTGTGAGGCGGTGCAGATTGTTTGGCACTTCTAGCTTACAAATCGGAATCAGACCTAATTTGAAATCAATTTTGGATGGCTCCTCCACAACGACTTCGGTTCAATGCCAAAGCTCGAGGCTCGATCGCAGGCGGCTCTCATAAGAGGAAGAAAAGGCCAAAAGATGCTGGAGCCGATTCGAATGTAGCTGAGGTGGTGCCCAAGTCGGCTGATCAGAAGGAGATGGATCGAGCTGAGAGGATGAGGAAGGAGGTGAGTGTTTGTTATGTGTGTGTATTGGAGCAGTGGCCTAATATATTTGGGTAGCTTGAAGCGCAGATGAGCTCTAAGATGACGAGTAAGAAGAGGAAACGGTTGGATAGTTATATTGTACGTCTCTGATTCGTTGGTTAACCCTCGTACTTATTCCTCTTTAGAACAAGAAACTTAAGAAGGAGGAGCGAGTTAAGATCCTAGCCAAACTTGCGTAAGTACAATTTTAGTCTGAGCCTATATAGGCCTCTTATTTATCACATTTACAGAGTCTCCCAAGCCGAGCTTCCATCCTCCATAAACCTCGGCTCATCTGCCACACTTGGCACGGGTCGTGCCATATCTCACGCTGAACGACTTGAAAAATCCGAAGACTTGAGTGTACGAAAAGCTTTGGATGGTACTGGCTCTGGCAGACGTAAACGACGACGACTGGACCCAGATCTGCATGGTAGCTCGGGCTCAGAGGACAATGCCGGATCGAATTCCGGATCGAACCCCGGAAGCGACGGAGAGGACAGAGACGACTTTGATATCGAGATACCAGAGGGTTCGAATCATGCTCCTGGAGAAATTGGGCCTTCCGATTCCACTCCTGTGCCGCTTAAAGCTGTGCTTGGGAGTGCACTTGCGAGCAACGGGCCACCTCGGGTAATTCCTCGGAAAAAGAAGCGAGGAGGTAAACTAGTGCGTATGATTTGTTCGATTATTGGTCCTCTACAATATAATACTAAACTCCGGAGTTTCAGAGTACATGGAACCCTGCACTTTATAATGCGCAAAAAGCTGCGGCTCGGTCTGAGTCCTGCTTTGATAGCTCGGACTCCGCCAACGACACCGAGCAATCAGGGGAGGACAGCGAAAGCGATGGTGATGGCGAAGACAGTGAAGGATCTGGGTCTCAATCTGACGTTGCCTCTGCGTCTGGAACTAATTCAGGCTCCGAGGATGACTCTGACGCTAACCCTGAAGAGCTCGAACTACGGCCTCCAAAACGAAGCTTCAAAGCCTGGGCTCAACAACAAATTGACGTCGCCAAGGGGTTTGCACCTCTTTCTAATGAGCTTGCACCCAAACCTCCAAATGACGACCCCACCCCGCAAGCCGCTAGCAACTTCCGTCCCAAGCTTGACCGTCCAGAACCAGGTCACAGACCTGGCCCGCTTGGCGCACCACTTCTTCTTCCTGCCAACTCTCTGCTGCCAACAACTGCCTCTTCCTCCGAATTCAGACGGACGCCTCATGTTGTGATCAATAGGTCTGAGGAGACTCAGGCTGCCCGGATGGAGCTTCCAATATTGGCAGAAGAACAAGAAATTGTGGAAGCTGTTCTGCTGAACAGTGTGGTTGTGTTGAGTGGAGAGACCGGGAGTGGGAAGACGACGCAAGTGCCTCAATTTTTGTATGAGGCTGGGTTTGGCGTTCCCAGTTCTGGTACGTTTATTTTGCGATGTTACCACTATTGTTTATTGGATTTTTCGTAGACAACCCTGGAATGATTGGCATAACTCAACCTCGGCGAGTAGCCGCGATAGCCACAGCTGCTCGTGTCTCCCATGAACTCGGTCTTGCACCACCTGTCGTCGCACATCAAGTTCGTTACGCGCGTACCACTTCTTCCCAGACGCGTATCAAGTTCATGACGGATGGAGTGTTATTGAGAGAGCTGACGGGTGATTTGATGCTAAGTCGATATTCGGTAGTGATTGTTGATGAGGCGCATGAGCGGGGCGTTAACACAGATGTGTTGATCGGGGTTCTGAGTCGGGTTGTGAGATTGAGGGAGAAGATGTGGAGGGAAGGAAAAGAGGGTGTTAAGGTCTGCTTTTTGCAATGTTCTTCCTCGGGTACACTTACTAACTATTTACCTAGCCTCTTCGTCTGATTATCATGTCCGCCACACTCCGTCTCGCGGATTTTACCCAAAATTCAACGCTCTTTCCGGCACCCCCGCCTATTATCAATATTACTGCACGTCAATACCCTGTGACGGTCCATTTTGATAGACGTACGCGAGGGGATTATATACGTGCCGCCGAGACCAAGGTTGCCAAAATCCATGCAAGGTTGCCGTCCGGTGGAGTGTTGGTATTTATGACGGGTCAGAGGGAGATCGTGGAGCTTTGTAAGAGACTCGGGAAGAGGTTTGGTAAGGGGAAGGTGGGGAAGGAAAGAGAAAAGGAGAGGGTGGAAGGAATGGGTGCTGGAGAGGGTGAGTCTGAGCGCTGGGGGATTAAGGTGTAAAGACTGACACGGCACTACGTAGGTGTTGTAGAATCGGAAGAGGTCGAACTTGGGGATCGGAGGGACGATATTCACGAGGAGGAAGACGGGGATGCAGAGAACGCAGATGAAGAGGCTTTGGATAGCGACGATGAAGAGGAACAAGAGAATAGGGAACTACAGATAGATACAGAACAGTCTGATGGTAAGTTTCTCCTTTATCATGCGATACTCGACGAATTCACCTTGAGTAGTGCCAATGCACATCGTCCCGCTATACTCGCTGCTCCCGAGCGATAAACAAATGAAGGTGTTTGAGCCACCTCCAGAGGGCGCAAGGCTTGTGGTCGTAGCCACCAACGTGGCTGAAACGTCACTTACAATTCCTGGTATCCGATACGTGGTCGATACGGGCCGAGCAAAGGAGGTATGACTTGCGAACACACTCTCTTCACTCAGCCGAATGACAGTCCAATCCTGTAGCGTCGTTTTGATCCCGTCTCTGGCCTTCAATCATTTGACGTATCTTGGATCTCCAAAGCCTCTGCCGCGCAACGTGCCGGTCGAGCAGGGCGTACCGGTCCAGGCCACTGTTATCGTCTCTACTCCTCTGCATTATACGAAACTCACTTTCCCGCGCACGCTCTACCCGAAATCGAACGTATGCCGGTCGAGGGTGTCGTATTACAAATGAAGAGCATGGGAATCGACGCTGTGGTTAATTTCCCATTCCCGACACCACCCGATCGAGAAGCGTTACGCAAAGCCGAGGTCGTTCTAACACACCTAGGAGCGTTGGCCGGGTCTGATTCTGGATTGAAAAGGACCGGCTCAGCTGGAACTGGGAGCTCGATTGTTGTTGGCGGACAGATCACGCCTTTGGGCAAAACGAT
>WSTH01001141.1:0-14407 GCA_019616345.1 Ceratobasidium sp. 395
AGGTGGCTGGGCCGTTGGCTGGGCCCGTTTCGGCGTCGGAGGCATCACGTGCTGCATCCGTTTTGTGAGCAAGTGTATGTATTTCCTTTTCTTGCCTTTTGTCCATCCGTACTACTGTGCTCAATCCAGCCCACATTCTACGTCTGTTAAGCCGGCACGCTACACGCTGCCGAAGATTACATTCGTGCATATATATCCTCGTGAGGTCTACCGACCTTTCAGAAGCTCTGCGCTAACATGCTTTGTTTGACCTCCATAGATAGGTGGTCATAGAACATGTTGCGTAGTGTAATGTCATTATAGCCTAGGTATGCCGACAGGCGTTGGAATTCAGTGAGGTAGTCCTGTACTGTTCCTTTCTGGCGCAATTTCTTTAGCTCTTGTTGATGGTCATCTCCTTCATTGAGCTGACCATATTGGGCATTTATTTCACGCCAGAATAGTACGGTATCATGTAACCAGAGTACAACCTGATCACCAAGCATATCCACTTCCAAGTATGACTGGACCCACTGGCGAGCCAATCCTGATAGGTAAGAAATAATAAATGCAATCTTTGTGTCTTCTCCATGGTTCGGCATATTGGTGTCCATGTAAAGACGACAAGACGTCATGAATTTTCGGAGCTCTTCCCGCTTGGATCCGTCAAATTTATCAGGCTTAGCCATTTTGACTTGCCCAACAGGTCCAGCTGGAAGTAGTTGGAGGGGTGGTTGTTGTTGTCCACCTTGTTGGCCGCCTTGTGCACCTCCTTAAGGTGGGGGTAGATTTTGGTTTGTAATCACTGTGTTCACCAGGGCTTTGATGCCCACAACTCGATTAAAGGTATTTGTTACATCAACTCCGGCTAAGCCGAGTTGTTTGTCAAAATGGGTTTGGTCGTTGGTCATTTGGGTTTCAAGATCTTGTATTTCTGTACGAGCTACTGCCAAATTTCCTCGGATATCATCTACAGCTAACACAACATTTGTCATAGCATTACATAACCATGTGATTTGCTCCCCCATCATCATATCTCCCAAATTGGGAGGAGGCGGGGCCGCCATTGTCTTCTCTTTTTCTTTTTAACGTGTTGAAATAAGAGGGGCTTCAACTTCTTCTTCTTCGTATGCTGGTGGATGCTCTGTATATAGGTACTGCCACTTCTGATACCACAACAACCTAGCCAAATTTGAAGCCCTTTTCTTATAGAGGCTTGTAAATGTACTTGGTATGTCAATCAGATATAGCCCAATATTTCCGTTGGGTTTGATTGTCCAACCAATATGTGGCAAGATTGCCGGTTTGAGTTGGGATGTCTCAGGTGTAGGATATCTGAGGGCGGGTAATGGTCTGGATCGGGGTGGAGGCGCGACGGCCAGAGGTTCAGCGCAAGTGTTGAGAGGAGGTAACGCTAAAGAAGATTTAAGAACAGTTGATAGAAGGGAACTTTGATGACGAACTGGTTATAGTTGGCGTTTTGGGTTGAACCAAATTTCAACTGTTTCGAAGGCTTTTGGTTTTGGACAGTAGGGACACTTGAGAGTGTTTGTACCGTCGTTCAAGCGAGAGCAAATGTAGCAGATATGATGACCCGGAGGTGTAACAAGTCCCTGTTGGGCGCGACCGACTTTTTGGGGTTTTACTTCAATAATTTGAATAGATGATTTGACGGGTCCACCCGCATAGACTTTGGCGCGAGAGTAAGTTTTCCAGCAACGTTTGCCGGGGTGATACCAAGAACAATTGGAACACTGTTCCCAAGGTTGGAATGCCTGTTCAGCCAGGACTTATTGTGCGGTCACCCGAAGGTTACTCGATCAATAGCTAACTACTTCTAAACGCTAACCCTTTGCCTCTATCACTAGCATTGAACAGTCACTGCCGGCTTATAGCAATAAGCGTCCGGTGTGGTATCTGCAAGCGGTGGTTTTGGCTGACTAAGGGCGCTGAGTAGGAGATATGACTCCCAGACAAGGCGAAGATTACACTATAAGGGGGCGATACTCCCTGGTTACTGGTTGCAGGTCCTTGCTTTTGACTATCACAAGGGTCACCCTGGATCAACCAATTCACCGGACCAGTGCTTGTCCCAAACAGGTTCTCAACAAGGTATAATGGAGGGAAACAGCGATGATGGGTGGTTTGACAATGTGGAAGACTGCCGCGACAACCCAGAGAAGAACTTGACCTGATGTCACAGCTCTCTCAACGATGAGTAAGTGATAAGTAAAGGTATGGGCGACTGATAGCCCAGTGACCAAGAGGATATGAGAAAGAACTCTTATTGACGAGAAGGTCAAGTTCTTGGTCTGTCACCTCGAACTTGCCCTTGGTTATTTACAAAGAGACGCACAGCCTTATATCTACGTGTACAAAGAACGAGTCATAACTAATTTGATATTAGATGTGAAATAAGAAGGATTAGTCAGACTTCTGGAACATTCTGGAACACGTGATATAGATAAAAGATATCATGAAATACACGATGTTAAGTAAGTGCTTGGTCATAAAACAATTGTCCTATAAAAAGAAGGTGTTTCTGAAAAAGATAGTAAATTGAGGTTATATTCTGAGAAGCGTGTCAAGTCATGACAGGCAGGGTCAATAACCGGGGAGTAGCCGTAGATGATTTCAAAAGGGGATTTACCGGTTGCATCACTCCTGGAGTTGTTATGACAGAACTCAGCCAATGGCAGCCAGTCCACCCAGTCGGTCTGCTTGTGGTTGACAAAGGAGCACAGATATGCCTTGACTCACTGGTTCTTGATCTCAGTTTGACCGTCAGATTGCGGGTGGTAGGCCGTAGAGAATGAGGGGTGGATCTGCAGGGACTTGTACAGGGCCTTCAGGAACTTCGAGTTGAATGTAGATCCTCTGTCAGACACAGTGCGTTTGGGGGTGCCGCGAAGCTTCCAGACATACTGCATGAACACATCTCAGCGACATCCTCAGCAGTGGCGGTCTCCTTTCAGGGGATCAAGTGCAGCATCTTAGAGAACCTGTCCACAACGACCAGTATGCTGTCCATGCCTTTGCTCTTCGGCAGCTTGACAATGAAGTCATGTGAGACATCTTCCCAAGGACCATCAGGGGTTGCCAGGAGCTGCAGAGCGAAGTGTTTCTCCTGGCCTTTACTCCTTTGGCAGATCTCACCTGAGTCCACATAGCGGTTGACCTGGAACTTCATTGCCGGCCAGTAGTAGTGTCTAGATATCAGCTTCAGGGTTCGGGCGCGTCCCCGATGTCCGGCGGCCGGTGTGTCATGGAAATGAGACAGCAACTCCTGTTTGAGCTCAGGCTCATCAGGAACAACAACCCTTCCTTGGTAGAACAGCAGGCCGTCTTCCATTGTGTAGTCTTTGAACTTGGCAGCGACACTCTTAGGCAGGGACTCAGGGTCAGAGGCGGCGGAGATCACAAGCTCAAGACTAGGGTCGTCAGGTAGAGCATCCTTGATTTGATCCATCATGGAACTGGAAATTTCGGCGGCATAGCCGAGGAACACAGACTCAGGGAGCATCACCTGAGGCTCCGGCTCCCCTTCAGCGTGATCTGCGCGCCTTGACAAAGCATCCGGTTTTTCAGACTGTTTCCCAGGCCGGTGTGCAATCACAAAGTAGTAGGACGCTAAAAAAAGGTGCCAGCGAGCGTGCCTTCTGTTGAAAGTCCTAGCTTCTTTCCAGTATTCCAGATTCTTATGATCCGTTAGCACAGTGACAGGCTGTTCAGTACCCTCCAGAAATATGCGCCAGTGTTCAAAGGAGCGCACAATAGCCAGGATTTCCTCATCATGGGTGTCATAGTTCAGTTCAGCTGGCGAGACGCTAGAAAAGAGGAAGGCTATTGGGTGTAAGCGTTCATCAGACTGCCGTTGAGAAAGCACCGCACCTAGGGCCGTTCCAGAAGCGTCGGTTTCCAGAATGTAGGGCTGTGATTCATCAGGGTGAGCTAGCACGGGTTCTTTGCAGATTTCAGCCTTGATTGCTTCAAAAGCCAATTGGTGAGCGTCCTCCCAGACCCAGGGTTGATCCTTGTGCGTCAGGTTGTGCAGGGGCTGGGCAATAGAGCTGAAGTTGTTGATAATGCGCCGATAGAAGTTGACAAATCCCAAGAAGCTCTGTACCTGTTTCACATTCCAAGGTGCAGGCCAGTCCATGATTGCTTTGACCTTGTCCTTTTCCATTGATATGCCGTCAGGGGTGATAACCAAGCCGGTGTAGGTAACCTGAGTGACAAAGAAGAAGCACTTGTCAGGGTTGCAGAACAGCTGATGCTGCAAGCGCCTCAGGACTTCAGTCACATGCTTGACATGATTCTCCCAGTTGTTAGAGAAGATCAGAATGTCATCCAGATACAGAATCACATAGACGTCGAGTAGATCTTGGAATATGTTGTTTATGAAGCGTTGGAAGACGGCGGAAGCGTTGGTAAGGCCAAAGGGCATAACCAAATACTCAAAGTGGCCATATTTGGTGCGGAAAGCAGTCTTCCACTCGTCTCCTGCCTTGATCATGATGTTGTTGTAGCCCTGTCTCAGGTCTAGCTTAGTGAAGATCTTGGCGTGGCACAGTTTCTCAATCAGCTCATCCTGACGGGGCAGCGCATAGCGGTTCTTGATGGTGATGTTATGGAGGCGTCAGTAATTAACTACCAGGCGCAGCCGGCCATCAGCTCGCTTAACAAACATGACAGGGGCGCCAGCAGATGAGGTGCTGGCTCTGATCTTGCCAGTAGCAAATTCCTCATCAATGTGTTCCTTCAGCATAGTGGTCTCCGCAAGCGTCATGGAGTAGATTGGGCCATAAGGAACCTCTTTGCCTTCTTCCAGAGGGATGGCACAGTCATAAGCGCGGTGCGGAGGCAGTGCGGTGACAAACTCAGCACCAAAGACGCGCATGAACTCGTGGAACTCTTCAGCAAGCGAGGAGGGTGCTTTGCCATCATCTGAGACGGTTGCAGCATTCCCTATCAAGCGTTCAGTAATGGACACACACATGGTCGGCCAGTCGGTGTCAGGGTTAGCAAGTTTCAGCCAGGGTAGGCCAAGGATGATGTCCCTGTCTCCAAGGGGAAGACAAACGAATTGTTGGGTGAAAGAGTGTGATTCTACAGAGAATGTGATGTTGCATTTGAAGCGAATTGCATCCCTGACTTCCTTGCCGTTGATGCCGACTACCCGGCCAGGGGAGGAGAGTTCAGTCAGGGGTGTGGATAAGCGGCGGGCCACTTGAGGGTCTATGAAGTTGGCTGAGGAGCTGGAGTCAATGAGAGCGAGTTGGGGAGGGCCTGTGGTTCCCACCATGTCAATAGGAAGGAGTAAAGAGGATTTGGATTGTACAGCAGCACATAACAAAGGTTCTTCTACAGACATTGGGGGGAACAGGGCAGCACTAGACACAGGTAAGATAGGCTGCCTTAGACTTTTCCCGACTCCACAGGGTCCTCCAGGTCGATCAGGTTCGCGGCCTTGCCTGAAGTAGTCTTAGGGCGGTCGCTTGCCTTGAGCATCCACCCGTTCTTGCAGTCGTCAAACTTGTGATTGGGATCTCCACACTTGACGCATTCTCCTGCCCTCCTGCGCTTCTCCCAGATCTCCACAGTGACAAAGCCAGCTGTTTTACCGGTCACTGGCTTGGCCGTGGGTTGTGCACTCAACGAGGGCGTGCCCTGATTCTCTCGGCAAGCCTCAGACAGCGTATCGTAAATCAGGGAGGTTGTAGTGATGAGATCTCCAAGGGTAGTTATGGTTCTGCCAATAGAGTGCTCAATGAGCTTGCTCCTGACAAAAGGCTTGAGTCCTCGGTGGAACACGGCCATCAGGGCGGTGTCGTCCCAGTCCAGTTCTGATGCAATGACCCTGAACTCAGTGGCATTGTTGCTGGCACTGCCAACTTGTTTCAGGGCGTTGATTTGCCGCTCAGCAACTTGCTGAGCTGCAGGGTCAGACCAGTTGGCTAGGAAACCGGCCCCAAAGGTGTCCCAATTGGTGAAATAGGCGTTGGGCTCCCCGGCAATCAACTTATTGAGGTAATGTTGCCCCCACTGCTTGGGGAGACCCTCTTTCAGGTTCATCAACACATACATGATCCGTGAGTTGTTGGAGGGGAAGCTGGACGCACTGGAGATGAAGTAGGTCTTGCATTCTAGCAGGAATGCCTTCGCTGCACTCCCCTTCTTCCCGTTGAACATCTCCGGCGCTGGGATCTTGCTCTTGCTGTGCGCCAACGCTGGAGTCTGGCTGGCGGCGCGGACGATTTGTTCTAGGGGCACAGCCAAGGCCTGCCCAAACATATTGGCCAGGTTCTGCATCATGCGCGCTTCCTTAGCCTCTTCTGTTTCTCTAGGTGGTGGGGGGTGTATCCCCTGATAGTAGGCATAGCAGGGACGTCAGTGGGTCCAGCAGGTATGTCTGTATCGGCAGCTGGCCCCGTTTGGACCGCAGGTTGATCATTCTCTGGTTCTTCTATAATAGCCGTAGGACGACGGCGCGGGGCAACTGGTGAAGACGCCCCCAGAGGGTCAAAGTCATTGTCTATGGCATAGGACGCTCGTGCAGCTGCTGGGTGAGGGCTGCCTCCTGTATCCCTTCTATAGCGCTCAGTCTCTGGGCCCTTCCCTTTGCCGTCTGAGGGATCTTCGGACCCAAACCTTGTGCGCACTTCGTACTGCTTGTACGCGGACCCAGTGGGCCTGCAAGGGACGCGGTGTGTCCGGGGTGGATTGGGTGATGTGTGTGCTTGATTGAGCGCTGGAGAGATTCTGGAGTGCGTCCTGCACTGTGTTGTTGATGAGGGTGGTGAGGTGGGTCTCCATCTCTGTTACCGCCTCCCGCACGTTGCGCTGAACACGTTCCAGAGTGGTGTGGAACGCTGGCAAGGCGTCGGCCCTTGGTCCAATGAGATAGGTGTACAGGCGCTGCAGCTTGATTTGGTTGTCTGGGCCGTACATGAATGTGCTTGAAGTTGTGGGTGTGGGTGCAGTGTCTGCTGTGCTTGGTGTCGCGCTGAGCTGGAGTGCTGGCGGCTTTGGAGAATTGCGAGCAGACAAAGTGCCCGAGGGTCTGCGCACTTGGGCGTTGGCCATAGCGTCGTAGGAAGATGGATAGAGATATAAACTTTGGTAGAAGTGGGCCCAGGGGTTGTCCTAGTCAGATGTAAGGTTGTTTGAGACGATAGAATGCGAGCACAAAGTGCAGCTGAGCAGAGGTGTAGTGGAATGTAGCAGAGTGTGGCAGAGTAGGCAACAGCCTTGCAAGAACAATTCACAATGTCACAACCCATGAGGAAGTGAACTTGTGGATGTAGTTTTTGAGTGCTTGACAACTCCAATTGTCTTAGAGGTTGCTCAGCACAGTGAAGAGTGGGGAAAAGACGAGGTGAATTGTTCTTGGGGTTAACCACAACAATTCACTCTGCTTATATATTGAAAACGTCACAAATAAGTCAACTACGCAAGGACTAAGCGAGCACAAGCGAGCGTGAAGCGAGAACACATGGAAACACATCTAAGCGACGCCTGCACAAGCACACGAGGCAACGGCAAGCAAGCAAGCGGAGAAATCAAACAAATAAGCAAGAACAAGCGGGAGCATATGACTAAGACACATCATTACGCATGGAACAAAGAGCTGACGGAGGAGGGGCAAGAGAAATGAGATGTTGTCATGATTTGAGGATCATGACAGACGGAACATGAAGCAGACAGACGAGAACTAAGCGACATAAGCGAGAGGGGAGCCAAGCGACAAGGCAGACAAGTGGGAAGACATGGCACATGAGGGAGGGGCAGGAAGGGAACAATGTCATGATTTGAGGATCATGACACCTGAGCCTGTTCCATTGATATGCTTTCAGGGGTGGTAACTAAGCCAATTTAAGTGACCGCAGTGACAGAGAGGAAGCACTGGTCAGGGTTCTAGAGCAGCTGATGCTTCTGTGAGCGCCTAAGCACCTTAGGCACATGCTTGACATGATCCTCCTGGTTACTGAAGAAGACCAGGACTTCATCCTAGTATACAATCACGCAGATTTCAAGGAGGTCCATGGAATGTTGTTCTTGAATCTGTCATGATCCTTGATTAAGACATCTGTGTATCTCTTGCCCCTCTGGCATGTGTTGTGTCTCATTGTTTGATGTCATGTAGTCCTCTCGCTTATCTCCAAGTTTCCTCTGTTCTCCGCTTGCTTGCTTACCGTTGCTATGTGCGCTTGTGCAACTGTCGCTTAGATGTGCTGTCATGAGTTCTCGCTCTGTGCTCGCTTGTACTTGCTTAGTGCTCGCGCATCCCATGACTTGCAAAGCCTGTGATACGTACGTTAGTTGAATTGTTCTGGTTAACCCCAAGAACGATCCACCTCATCTTTTCCCCGTTCAACAGTGCAAACTCTGAAACATTTGGGGTTCCCTGTACTCACTCATACGGTGACAAGCTCACTTCCTGACGGGGTGTGACAGAATTGCTCAAACATGACAGGAGCGTTTGTAGGACCAAAGGGCAGGACCAAGTACTGGAAGTGTCCATATTTGTTGTGGAATACTAACCTCCATTTGTCTCCTACCTTGATCCTGATGTTGTTGCAGAACTGCCTCAGGTCCAGCTCGGCAAAAATCTCGTTATGCAGGAGTTTCTTGATGAGCTCATCTTGGCAAGGTCCCTATGAAGGAGTGAACACAGAATTGATTGTCTAGCAGCACATTGTGAAGGAAGTTCTAAAGACTCTGTGGGGAACAAGGCAGCAGTAGACACAGATGAGAGAGGTTTGTGGCCTTCCCTGCAGCAGTCTTGGGGCAGCTGTTTACCTTAAGCATGCATTCATTCTGACAGTCCTCAAACTTATAGGGGATCCCCACGGTTTGGGCACTCTCCTACCTTCCTGGACTTCTCCCTGATCTCTACAAGTGGCCAGGCCAGCTGATTTACTGGCAATTGGTTTGGCGATAGGCTGGGAGCTGGACACAGGTGTGCCCTGAGTCTCTCTACCAGCCTCAAAGTGTGTGTTGTCAATCGAGAGGTTGTAGTGACTGATTCCTCAAGTGTAGTGATGTTACTGCCAATGTAGTGCTCAATGAGTATGCTTTTGACAAAGGGCTTGAGTCCCCATCGGAACACAGCCATCAAATCAGCGTTGTTCCAATTCAGCTCAGAAGCAATGACCCTTAACTCTGTTTCATAGTTACTAGTGTTCCCTCCATTTGTTTTAGGCAGTTGATTCCACTCCACAGCTTCAAGGCCGCAGGGCTGGACCAGACAGCAAAAAATCCTGTCTCAAAATGTGGCAAATGGTGAGATAGGCTGTTGGGCTCTCCAAGAAAATTGATGTGTTGAGGCTGTGTTGTTCCAGTTGGTTGTGGATGCCCTTCTTCAGGATTATCAGCACATACATGTTACGCAAGTTGTCAATCAGCAAGCTGGAGGCGTGGAGATGAGGTAGGTCTTGCACTCCAGCAGTAAAGCCTTTGCGCGTTGTTCCCCTTCCTTCCATTATATTTTTGTGGCGCTGAGATCTTGGGTTGGTGTGTGTTGGGCTATGGTTTGGTGTATCACTTGTTTTAGAGGTCCTGTCAGTGCTTGCCTACGGATGTTGGCAAGGTTCTACATGACACATGCCTCTTTGCCTTCCTCTGTCTCTGTAGGCGGCGCAGGGGTGTATCCCCTGATGGACGTGGCGGCACGTGTGTTGCTGGATGCAGCATGTACTTTTGGATCAACCAATGGGCCGCCTGGGACCGTAAGCTCATACTCCTCATGCTCTTCGTTCATTATGACAGCGCGACGACGCGGGCAGTGGCGTAGACGCTCCCAGGGGGTCAAAGTCATCATTTACGGCGTATGATTGGCTTCTATCTGCAGGGTGAGGTTTCCTTCTTGCTCCCATCTGTGGCGCTCAGTCTCTGAGACATTTCTTTCAATGTTGGACAGATTGTTGGACCCAAATCTGGTTCGCATATTGCACTGCTTGTATGCGGATCTGGTGGCCTTTGAGGGACAGGGAGTGTCTGGTTCCGCTACGGTTGTGTGAGTGAGCTGAGCACTTGCTTGTGCGCTCGGCGTTTGGTCCTGGAGTGTGCCCTGTATAGTAATGTTGATGAGGGTGGCAAGTCAGTTCTCCATGTTGTTGAGGGACTCTTGTATATTGTTCTGGACACATTTTGACACAGTGCGGCAGGCTGTCGGTCCTCAGTCTAATCAGATAGGTGTATAAGCAATGTCACTTGATGCAAGTGTCTGGACTGTGGAGGAACGCAGCTGATGCCGGCGTGGGCGCCGTATCTACAGTTGTTGTGGTGCCACCAAGCTTAAGGGGAGGCAACTTTGGGAGGCACTAGCAGACACTGTGCCTAAGGGTCTGTGCACTGGGATGTCGGCCAGGACGTCACAGGAGAATAGACGGAGAGATGCACTTGGGTAGAAGTTGGCCAAGGGGTTGTTCTAGCCAGATATATGACCGCAGTAGACCGTAGAATGCCACAAAGTGCGATTGAGTAGGTGTGTGGTGAAATGTAGCCAGAGTGAGGCAATGAGGTGATGGCCTTGTTAAAGGGATTCACAAAGTCACGATCCGTCAGCAAGTGACCTTGGGGGTGTGAGAGTGGGTACAGGCAACTTGTCAGAGTTCCCAAGATAGTGATAAACGATAAGCTAAGTGGTATGGGCGACTGATAGCCCAGTGACCAAGTGGATATGAGAGAGAACTAGATTGACGAGGAGGTCAAGTTCTTGGTTGGTAACCTCGAACTTGACCCTGGTTATATACAACTGGGAACACAGCCTTGTATCTATGTGAACAAATTGAGAAGCGAACCGAGTCATACAGGTATTTGATACGAGATGTGAAATACAAGATGACAAAGACTTCTAGAACATTTCTGTGATCACGTGACTTCTGACTAATGAACCCGGATGACAGAGAGATGACACATCCTTACAAATGTTCTATAAAAGGTATGTGTCTGAAGAAAATATAATAAAATGAAATATAATATTTTGGAAGCGTGTCAAGTCATGACACTACCCCCCGTCTAGACCCGAGGGTCCCTCTGAGCACGTTTGTTGTTTTGGTGAAACTTTAATAAGGAGTCCTTGGCATTGATCAGATGTTCATAAGGCTCCCATGTGTTATCCGCAGGACCATAGCCTTTCCATTTGATAAGGTACTTAACCACACCGCGGGCCTTCTTGGAGTTGAGTACTGTTTCTACCTCAAATTCTTCTTCTCCGTCTGGCGTGACTACTGGAGGGAGTGGGACTGGATCTTGTTGGTAAGGGTCCTCTTGTTTCAATAGTACTTTAGAAACATGGAACACAGGATGGACCTTCATAGTATGAGGTAACTTTAATTTGAAGGCGTGCGTCCCAATTTTTTCAAGTACTTGAAAGGGGCCTAAGCGTTTAGCTGCCAGTTTTCTAGAAGGTCGATCCGTTTGTATATCTTGGCTATTAATGAAAACTTTATCTCCAACATTGATTCTGACTGGTGCTTGATGTTTTCGATCATAGAATTCCTTTATCTTCTGATTGGATGTTTCTAATGCCGCACGTAATTCGTCAAAGCTGTCTTTAAGCCAATCTGCCCGTTCATCCGCCGCTGGTACGTCTGTGGTATCCGTGTCCCCTATAGTAAATTGGGGATGGAAACTGTAGCATGCAAAGAATGGGGTTTTACCCGTAGAAGCTTGTATGCCGTTGATATACGAGAACTCAGCCATTGGTAAAAGAGCGACCCAATTGTCTTGCCTATGAGATACGTAGTGTCTTAAGAAGCCCTCTACCACTTGATTAGCCCTTTCAGATTGTCCGTCCGTTTGGGGGCGGTAGGCAGTAGAGAACAAGGGTTTGATATCAAGACGTTTGTACAGTTGGCAAAGGAACTTGGAGTTGAAGTTGGGTCCCCTATCTGAAATAGTTTTCTTGGGTAGGCCATGTAGTTTCCATACGTAAGTGCCAAATAAATTGGCAACATCGATAGCAGTAGCATTGGAAGTAGTTGGAATAAAGTGTACCATTTTGGATAACCGATCAACGACTGTCAAGATTGCATCAAACCCTTCTGATTCTGGAAGTTGGGTAATCAAGTCATACGTGATTTCCTCCCAAGGTCTAAGGGGTAGTTCAATGGGGTTGAGTAGACCTGGGGGTACTTGATTACTGTGTTTGTTCCGTATGCAAGATTCACAGTGAGAGACATAGTCATTAACCGATTTCTTCATGGAGGACCAGATGTATTTCCTAGAGATAAGTTTATATGTTCGAAACTGTCCTGGGTGGCCTGCTGCTATGTTGTTATGACGGCTTTCTAGGATTTGTTTCCGTAGATCTTTATCGTTAGGGACGTATATTTTGCCTTTGAACCGTAGGAATCCGTCGTCCCATTCCCAATCCTTAACCTTTTCATTGTCTTGTAGCGCTGTGATAACTTTTGACAACCGAGGGTCTTCTAATACTCCATCTTTAACCTGTTGATCGATGTCGTGATCAGGCGTTATTGCTGCAATAAAGAGATCTGGAGGCAGCAAAACGGAGTTTTCACCCCCCCCGTCAGGACGGTACTCCTCCTTTCGTGATAAGATGTCTGCTCGTTTATTCTGAGCGCCTGGTCTGTAAAGGATCTGGAAGTTAAAGTCCGCCAAGAAATTTGCCCAACGTGCTAAGCGTCCTCTGAGTTCTTTAGTTGTTTGGAAGTATCCCAAGTTCTTGTGATCTGATAGAACTTGGATAGGTAACTCGGTACCCTCAAGAAGGTGACGCCATTCTTTGAAACATTTTATAACCGCCAGTAGTTCCTTATTGTAGATGTCGTAGTTTCTCTCCGCAGGGGATGATGATTTAGATAAAAATGCAATTGGATGCATTTTTCCGTCTTCCGCTATTTGAGAGAGCACTCCCCCAGTAGCATAGTCTGAGGCATCTGTTTCCAAATAGAACTGTTTTGCTGGGTCCGGTTGGATGAGTAAGGGAGCCGATTTCAGTGCTTGTTTAAGGGCTTCGTATGCTTCTTGAGCGTCCTTGTCCCAGTTCCAAGTAGTGTCTTTGCGCAGTAAATTGAACAGAGCGCGAGCTTTAGCCGAATAGTTGGGTACAAATTTCCGATAAAAGTTGACGAAGCCTAAAAACTCCTGCAACGACTTGACGTTGTGGGGGACTTTCCAATCCACCGCCTTGGTGACTTTTTCCTGGTCGACTCGAACACCCTCTGGAGATACAATGAGGCCCAGATAGTCAATTTTGGTTACATCAAAGAAACATTTTTCCAGGTTACAGTATAGGTTGTGTTTCTTGAGCCTCGATAAAACTTCTTTGACATGATCAGAGTGGTCTTTTGGATTCTTAGAGAAAATTAAGATGTTGTCTAGGTAGACGATGACATAGATGTCTAAGATGTCCCGTAGTATATCGTTCATGAAGTGTTGGAAAGTTGCTGGTGCATTGGTTAATCCGAATGGCATGACCAAATATTCAAAAAGACCATATTTTGTCTTAAACGCTGTTTTCCATTCATCCCCTTCTCTTATGCGTACTAGGTTGTATCCCCACTTGAGATCCAGTTTAGTGAAGATCTTAGCACCACGGAGTTTTTCAATCAGGTCATTCGTGCGGGGAAGTGGGTAAACGTTCTTAATGGTCATTTCGTTAAGTCGCCGGTAGTCAATGCACATTCTCAGTTTTCCGTTCTTTTTTTTTGACAAATATGACTGGAGAGGCCATTGGTGATTTGGAAGGTCGAATCAACCCGTGTTCCAATTGGCGCTGAATGGTCGTTCTCATCTCCTCATCCTCCTTCACCCCGACGCTGTAGATGGGACCATGTCTGGGTCAGGCGTCTGGTTTAAGATCGATCTGGATATTGTAGGGGCAATGAGGAGGGAGAGGGCTTGTTTCTTCTTCCGCAAAGACTTTTGAGAAGTCTTGATAGTTTGCAGGAAGTTCATTAGTTGCGGCCAATTCAATTTCAGGTGTATGGCCGGAGAAGATAGTATGCGCTGTGTGTAAACAATTCTTGGCGCAATATTCGGAGTTGAAGGACACGCTCTTGTCCTTAAAATTGATTGTGGGATTATGTATGCTTAGCCAGGACATACCCAGCACTAAGTCATGTTTGCCAACATCAACGACGTAGGCACTAAGGACTTCATTATGCCCAAATATTTCGAGGTTGAGGGCACAATATTCAGTTACTTGTCCCGATGCAATGTCGCGTCCATCAATGACGCAAAGTTTTCTAGGCGTTTTTAGTTTTTTTGTGGGTATTTTGAACTCGTCCACCAGGCGACGGTTTATAAAGGTAGATGTAGCGCCCGAGTCCAGCATAGCCCAGCCGTGGAATCCTTTCATGGTATACGTTGTTTTTTGGTCAGGAGTGGTTTGTAAAGGATGCGCGCGGAAGTAGAGTAAAAGTTGAGATTTATTTCCTAAACTCATACATTCCAA
>WSTH01001142.1:0-14401 GCA_019616345.1 Ceratobasidium sp. 395
GCACGAGCGCCGCCGAGCGGCACAGACCTTGCCGGTCAGGTGATAGATTTTTCAAATGCTTACGGAATTTCACAGCCACGAAAATTAAGTTGTTCAGCGTGTACAAGCACTTAATTTGGTAGTGTGCCATAAACGTCAGCACTATTGGGCAAATTGTTCGGAGAAATCAATGCGTACGATAACTATCCTTCAGGGCAAAACGACACAAGAAATCCAACCATTGATTAACCGTTCAACACGGAACCGTACAACGTATTAGGCTGAGACACTTATAAGGGAGAGGGGAAACGATGTTAAGCCAGTACAATTAGCGAGCCCAGCCAATTACAAAACTACTCGGTAAACTTCCCCTTCTTAACGGGAGCCGCTTCATCCGACGAGTCCAAACCAAACCGATCAGTCGCACCGTAGCTACGAACGAACTTGCGCTTAATCCCTGCAGTAGGCTTGGGTGGCGGTGCGTTCTTGACCACCTGAACCTTTACGAGGTTGGCGTAGAACTGATATTCCGGCTTCGGACGTTTGATGTTCTTCGGGAACCGGGATCGCTCCAGCGTACAGTAGACAACTACAATCGCCCCGGTAAGGGTCGATACGACATTGTTCGGGTGTATAAGCCGATCGTTACGGTCGAATGCTTCAAGCACTTGAGGCTCATGGCCTTGTTCTATAACACGCTCGAACGCCTCTCGCGTGTCCGACCCTATGCTCCAGGACGGAAACTCACAGCTGTCCGACGTTTCTAAGAGATAAGCGTAGAGCTTAAGTGTGTGGTTTTAAAGGAATTATAAAACAACGCTTACCTTCTCCATGTGAAGAAACGGCGTCTGTATCATCTTCCCGATCTTCCTGGTCGTCTTGAACGACAGCCTTCAGCTGGATAATCAACAGGGATCAGCTCGGTCTAGTACGTACGTTCAACGAGTTGGCATTTACTGACCAAAAACAATGGCGAACGGAGGCGGATATAGCTTTCTTGTTTATTAGCGAAGCAATGCGTTATCACGTAAGAGCCGGGTTTTGAAGGTTTGCATCCGTCTTCAATAAGTCGAGTCGCGCCTTGGACCTGGGTGTCCCAATAGATCGGCTGAATGTTGGATGCTGGTCCCGGGTTAACTGTACGGAAGTTTCGCTTCTGCTTGTCTAACTTCTTCTCGCCGTACAGCGGCTGTAACTGGTGTTAGTAAACTGTGGGCTTGAATAGTTCTTAAACACACCTGCCAGCCACCCGCAGGGCCTACGGTACAGCCGGTACTTGAAACCGCGCCGAGGAAACACAGGATAGCGTCACCTTCGTCGTGCGCAATCTTGCTGGACGAATCCGGCTTCCACTGTAGTGTAGCCGTGTAGGGCTGTTCGCCTTCGACCCACGCGCAGTTCTTGAGGATGCGATGAGAATCGCCCATCCACAGACAGTAGCGCGAAGAACGCAGATCGTCCAGCGCGTGGTCGAGGGCAGGAGTACCAGTCTTCGCCATCGGAGTCGTGAGCCACACATGAGGATCGCCTCCGGCTCGGGCGGATGCCGCCGCTTGCTGCGACTTGTGAGTGGCCGCAAATAGTGTGCCCGGCTTTGGGACTTGGGGCGCATCGGGTTCGGTTTTGACCTTGAACAGGTTGTCTGGCGGGTCTAGATAATCTGCGCAAGGAATAAGGGCTCCGCCAACATTTTAAGGAAGCAAACTTACTGATCTCGGATGATTCGACCTCTTCGAGATCACCGGGCTCGGGTGCGTCGTCAGGTTTCGGCGTGCCGACTCGTGAGGGGGTCGCGACATCGCTCGGAATGCACTGAGCGGTTAAAACACTACAGTTTTCTGACGGGTTTGTAACGGGTGAACACTCATCTATAGTGGTGCCTTGTCGAGCTGGACTGTCACAGCCAGGCACAACCTTGTGATCGGACACGACAACTGCCGGCTCGGTTGAGCCTGCAAGCGTCCCAGAGGAATCGGCGAGACCGGCACCTGCATCGTTTGACTTAGTCGGCGAGCAAGTGACCACCGGCTCTGGCCTACGTTGGCGACGAGAAACAGGCATGAAAAAATAAGGATGATGAGCGATGTAGAAAGAGAAGTGAGAGTGGGTGGATGTGCCAGAGAATGCTCAGATAGTTGGTCTCTTATACCCCTCTCTCTGTCGACGAATCTACTACAAGGTAGACATGCAGATATCACAGCATTCCGCTCTCGTCGGATGACTGTGTCTCTACGAACCGTCAAAGTCCAGACTCACACATGTAAATCTGCGCATATAACCGGTGATCAGGCTTGAAATAGGTAATATGGTATTTGCGAGACCGACTTACCTATTTAGCCAACATCGTGGCTGAGGATTGGAGTCTCGTGGTCGGTGTAACCTCCGATATAACTTAGAAAAATGATCGCTTGCTGCCAAATTTGAAGGAGTGAATGCACAGGCGCGCATCGTAAGGTAGCGTGCCTATCGGTGCCTGCGTACAATAAGCATTACTCGGTTTACAGCACCGGATTTTTGTGCTATCTGCGATGGGAGCAAGCAGCTGCTAAGTGGTCTGGGCGGATCGGACAGGTAGAGCGTCTGTCTGAGGTGTCGTCGCACTAGCAAACATATCTTAGTCAAGCCGAGTAAGAGGCGAGACCATCACAAATCCTGTTCGCACTGTTCGAGCTACGATCGATCGATGCTTTGTGATCAACAAGGCGTAGCTCGCCTTACTCGGCTGGTTTACGACGGATCAACACCTAGTGCAGCTAGCACGAACATAAAGCCACTCTCGATCGATCTGAATACCTCGCGATTCACGCCCGTCATGTCACGGAGCTACGCGAACAAACAGGTTTGCGTGGTTTAGGCAGAAGAAATGCTCTGATTAAAGTTCGAATAAACGGTTGAATTAAATGAAATGCTACGGGCGATCCGTACGAACCATCAATGGCTGTGGACATCTGAGCTTGCGGTAGCTGAATTTGTGGGGTTTGTGTCGATCTGATGGTAGCGACCGACGAGCTGGCTAGCTAAACCGCGTTATTACGACTCAATTTGTGGCGACTTCTTGTCAGTTCCCGAACATGTAGCAGTTGATCGGACAAAAGCAAACCTGGCGCGAGACCCTCATATGTTTCCGCAGTCCAGGTTATACGAGTGCGGTCGCCAGCGCCTGGTAAGTGCCGATTCGATGTGACCAACAATCGCCGATGCGCTTTGAGGACGCACAATGAAGGCTGAAGTACTCATATCGATTTGTCATTTGGGCAATTCCGAAAGTCGACACTAAGTAGAACATGTCGCGCAGATATAAGCCGCCTGTGAGCGTTTGGTTGCGGTGCAATCAAGTGAACCCTTCGAGCGCTTTATTACAATAGACACGTATTCATTGATTCGTGCACGAGAGTTGAAAAACTCAGACGTTCATGTAGGACGCAGCAAGCAATACATTCAAAACGAGAGATTAACAGAAGGCAGTAAGCAGTACATTCAAAGCGAGAAATCAACAGAAGGTAAGCAAAGACTAGGCAATTGACCAATGTTCACTCAATATCTGTCCAAGCGTTCATGAGCAAACCATGCAACGGTTCAATAGATAGCGGGCCTACCTCAACGTTGGTGTAAACACTTACGCCTCAGTTGCAGGTCAATCCAAGCTCCGCAAGCCGATGGATCACATCTTGGATGGGCGAAGGCTGAGTGTCAATGTCCATGTCGTCTTCGTCGCGCATCTGCGCAATATGGGCGATGATAGCCTGGAGGAGCTCCATACTGACCCAAGCATTGGTCCAGTCAAGCTCCGCGCGTGCGATTTCGATGAACAGACGGAGCTGACGAACATTAACATAACGTCCGATGCGACGGCGGTTCACCCCACGAATGATGGCACAGTGACGTTCGATGCGATTGTGAGCAATGCCATGACCGCAAGAAGGACAATGAAAGGTATAGTTAGGAAGACTGCTACGATAGGGACGTTGTGGGCGAGTGGAAGCAGATGGCATTGTAGCCGTAGTATAGATCAGGATATTTGAGCCTCACGAAGAGTGTTAAAGAGTGTACTACACAGCGGGCCCTGTGCTTTCGATACTAGTGAGGTGAGGTAGCGGCATGTCTGCGTTGGC
Source organism: Ceratobasidium sp. 395 (assembly GCA_019616345.1). NCBI lineage: Eukaryota > Fungi > Basidiomycota > Agaricomycetes > Cantharellales > Ceratobasidiaceae > Ceratobasidium > Ceratobasidium sp. 395. Next base: position 4,092 of record WSTH01001142.1, read on the forward strand.
CTTAAATAGTTTTTTGGCATGTTCAAATTGCGAATTTATGCGCATATATCCTCAGAGTTTTGCACCATTTTCTATTACCATAACAGGCGAGGGAGACTATTTAAGACCGGACTATTTCGAACTTACGAAAGACCGTTGGCGCCTGGGCCGTCCCTGTTCCGGACTGGTTCAACACGTACACACATGTTCATACAGGCCAAAGCTGACAGCACATATCACGCGATTATCGTCCGCGATTGCAGTGCTCAATGTGTCAAATGAAATTTCCGGCCCCTAAGTGTCGCCGTCGGTAAAAACTCAGCATATTCGGCCGCGCATGTTGTTCCAGACCGTTGTCATCCTACTTGGTGTTTTGCGATCACCCAAGCTCTAACTACATTTCGAACAGCACGGGTAGGGTGTATGGCAAAGGCAACCAAAGATTTTTAGCTAGGTGCAATCGGATTTTGCCATATTTTAAGTTACAAGCGGGACGCTCCCGATTTATAACTATTTGAAACCGCTCGGCAGTCTTTTCCGCTGTGGCTTGAGCTCTCGTACCTCGTGTTGTAAACAACTCTACACGTCGTTCTGCTAAATACACAATTGGGAAACTACGCGAAATATCAGTATCTGTAACGCCGAGGTTGACGGGGTCATTCAACTACGTGGGAAAACAGAGCTATGACTATTAGTTTCTCTCCGTGAAAGATTTTGATTGTCACTTGTTATCAGATTTACATTATCCCCCTACTTCGACTCGTCGTGGCGCAAGGGGCTAGTCGCTGAGCGCTTAGTTTCTTTGATGACACATAGTATTAGCCGACTTCTTTCGGTAAACACTTGCTTGTCACTACCGTCTTGCTCGTCAACCACCCCACCTGGATTTCTCACTCATACGGCCTTAGTTCTCGTAAGATATATCCACCGTCACCAACTCCAACATAGCGAACGGCTCTCCTCGTCTACCCGAACTCTGCATCTGAAAATGCTCTATCATACTCTGGACAGTTACTCGATCGTCTCTTTTTCTTGCTGCTCACTGTTCTGTTCGACTGATCCGCTTGGTTTTGAACCTGGCTCAAGCTCATATATTCTCGGCTAGCTTGTGCTAATTTATTGATTTCCACCTCCTAGCAACTCGCTGCGAAAACCTGAATCTTGCTGCGATTCTGCGTCGTTTAATTTTTGTTCGAGCTCAACAGGTCTTTGTCTCCTGTGAACTTCTGCTCGTGCTGCGCGAACTTGTGTCTCCACAACACTCCTTGTCAGTAACAACAACGCAATAGGTGCTCATCGTCTTGGACTTAGGCGACCGCACGTCACTACTTATACGAAAATGAAAACCACGCTGAACGACACGTATATGGTCGTAACTCTAGTTTCGAGACGCCGAGATAATCTCAGACACGAATAATGCAAAGAGTCGACCGCGTGCTCATATCTGGGAGGCTGCGGTTATTCGACAAAACTGGGAACGAACGGGCAAACATCTTTCACTATCGCAAGCTCGGCGAGTCTCTGTTTTCGTCCTCCGATCTAACTGCTTCTTAATCAACTAGTTTTTCGCGCTGATTTGAGCTCTTCTATAACGTAGATCAAAGCCCAGCGGCTCGCCTTGACCCAACTCGAATTGCGAGTGTCTACTGTACACACCTCCCTCCAACGGTACGTCCAATAGAGGTCAACATTCCGCGACTGGGTTACCGCCTGGAACAACTCCGCCTGCGTGCGATGCCACGTTTCTCCTACTAGCCACAGCGATTGACCCATTAGTTAGCATTGGACACGCACCTTCACGGTTGCTGGACTGAAGTCTCTTAAATGTCTCAGGTTACTGTAAGCTATCTCAAGCTATGTTTTCTAACCGAAGCAGATTGAATGTGTTAAATAAATAAATTGAAACATAGAGTTTTTCGGTTGTATAGTTTTGAAAGGCGTAGACATGTACCAATGCAACCAAAGAGCGATTAAACGTAGATGAAAAAAAGACAAAAACTTAGAGAGATGCTTAAAACAATGGACATTGAACTACATGTACGAGCATGGAAGAAAAAAAAAAAAGAAAAAAAGAAAGAAAAAAGGAGAAGGAAAGAAAAAACCTAGTGTGAGCGCAGTGCAGTCTATGTATTTGTAGGTTATCATAAACTACAAAAGACCGGTGGGCTTCAGCCTAATCTTGTTCAAGGCTCCCAATGGTAGAGACGACCGACTGTGGAGATGGAGGAGGGGTGGGAGCAAGAACAAAATCATAGCCGCTGATATTCTCGTGCGGAGCTCTGCTGGTGGCACTAGATATAGGAGCGTTGAGGGAGGGGGTAAAACCTGGCAACAAAGCAATACGGACAGCAGCGTGTAGAGGTGTCGGGTGGACCAGCTCCGGCAAGGACGATTGCGGGATAATGTTTAGGCTTGTACGAGCCAATAGGTCTAGACTCAATCTTTCCGCAGCTCTATTTGATGTCAAGTGTGAGCTGGAGCGGATTGTTTGTAAAGGGGTAGGGGTCTGGGCAACAGAAACCAGAGTGTTGAGTAGCAAATGAAACTGTAGCTCGTCCCCGTGTTCTCTGCGATAACGGACCCATATGACACCAGGAAGTGAAAACACAAGTATGCCGATTTCGTCGACCGAGAAAAATGAGTTTGGCTCTTCCCGCACATAGTACGAGGTTTCAATCTGAGTGCCAAGGGGTATAGATATGAAAAGTCGGTCTCTGTTCCAATATAGACGGTAGAGAAGGACTACTGGATAGAGAAGTGCGCGCCAAATACGTTGTAAATGGGGAAGGACAGGGATGCGAGGCTCTCGGCACCATAAATATGCAAGAAATATCACAAGAGCGAGCGCGGTGAGAACTCCTAGTATAGCCCCAAGAGGGGAGCGCCGGGCGTGGAGGAGATAATCAGCATCCATGAGTCTGGTTGATTGAACGGAAAAAACAGGGGTTGGAGGAGGCTGTAGGTTGCAATGGGTATTTTAGAGCGGAGGGAAAAAACCTGAGTTGACGCCACATGTGTCTTATGATTAAAACAAATTGTGTTGAATGGCATGTTGCGGGCATATGTCTGAAATCAACGGCGATCAGTTGACAATATAACTAGAATTGAACTAGCGCATAAAGATATAAACGCAAACTAGATCACGGACACAAAGTATGGGAACAATTGCAAAGGAAGACATACATGGCTGATCTGGTAGAGGCTGAGCGTATAAGTACAGAACTCCGTGTTTCAGGGATCTTGGCGTGTCTGCTTGCTGGTTGCCAACTACAAGCTCTTTGAGGTGGGGCCCGCTATTCTGGGTCAGGTACTCAACAAAATGTCACACGCCAAGCAGATCTAGAGAAGATGCCCGAATTGATAAGGTGCATGTGGGAGTCGGACCGTGTGAATACACAGCCTAGTATTCCCAGAGAATATACCACCAAGGTTGGGAAGCCTTTCGGAGTTAAGATGGCAAAGAGATAGCTGACATCCTTACCCAGCCGTACTAATCTTGGTATCACTAGGAGCTGAACCCTTAGCTAATAGGTGTTTTATTTTCCCACGATCCGATTCTATATTTACTGAAGCAGGTACAGGGCCAGCTTTCACTAAGACAGATACATACAAGACGGAAGACCCAAACTATTTCAAACACTGTACTATGTCTGAATGGTGAGTGGCTTTGGTTGGCTTGTGTGTCTGGAAATATTTTTTCCGGCGCCACAAATAAAACTATTTATTTCCAATATGCCGGTGACATTTTTGATCGTTCCGGTTTTCGGCTGCTCATTGAGAAAGCATCTTGTCAAACATTTTGTTAAAACGAGATCGAGACAAGGATTCCCCATCCCACCCTCACTGTGTTCCATCTCATCCAACTCTACTATCGCATACTATGAACGCCCCAATTCTTACCCACGCATTAGACATGCTGCCCACTTATCTGGTCTCACTGAATGTGGCACGTCTGTCCATGTTCTGGGCGTTTATTTCTTTCTTGAGTGGACTCGCATGTTTTCTGATGTTGCGATGGCTTGCTCAAAGAGGCTGGCTGCTTTTAATTTTGCCAACAACCTGTGTCAACGTCCGACCCCGCACTGAAACTGCTGGCGGAACACCGGAGTATACAGGCAAACTGATATTTTCTGTGCCCTTTGTTGTGTTGGTGTGGTACGGACGGCTGCTAGGGTTCCGGTTTCACTCCCTAGTCCATTTTGGGGTCATCAAGTGTGGTCCCGATTACGGGTTACTCTTTTCCAATGCTAACCTCGGAACCTATGGCACACCCCCACCGGCAACATCACTGGTACTACTCTCATACCCACAGCTAGCCTATGTCCACAATTTTGTGACAAGTAGTTTTCTTCATGCTCCCGGAATGCCACTAGAACTTGATCCTTGGCATCCAGTGCTTGTAGCTCCCGGTCTCCTAGTAGAGCACCTTACCGAGCAAGCCATTGATTATCGATGCAGTACCCCAGACACTACGCAACTTAGTTCAGTAGTCAGCTTCGGTTACATAACCAAGGAAGATTTGGGTCTGAACGCTTAACCATAAAGAGGGTCGAGTACGGATCTTACATGGTGAGAATCTTCCACTCCTGAAAATATGCAGCTCTGATTGGTTATATTGCAGCACTGGGCCCCACCATTATCGAGTTTTTAATGTGATTCCTACTTTTTATCTTAGTCTGTCTGTTTTAAAATCAAATATTTGTTCGTGATCTGAAACCAAAGCTTGATAAGTTTTCTGCAAAATCATGTGCCAACGTGAACGGGTTTTCAGTAGCAGCCGACTACAACTTCTGCTTAGCACCGGAAAGCTAAAAGTCATGAGAAGCTTTCTTCGGATACTCCTGAGAGCTCTGGACGGTCCAAAATACAGGGTAGTCTGCAAGAGCTCACGTAATCTATAGTAGTTATTCCCAAGTTTTGTTTGGGAGAGCTCTAGGTCACTGGAACTTATCGCCGCCCAAGTCCCAAAACTGCGTGGTAAGTGAATTTTCTGCTGGTGTAAGCAAAGATATCGACGCAAATATCCTGCAGCTATTACTGGGCACTAGGCACCGACTGGCATGAGATACGATCTGGATTTTAACGACGAGCAGATGTACTATGAAGGCGCTATATGCGGATGTCAAGTTTCCAATATCGCTGGGGCACTATTCTATTAGGATACGTTTTAACTACACTTGTATCCGTCGCTTGCTCAGTCGATTGTGTACGTTGTTTTGTAGCGCTGGTGCGTTTCTTATACCTTTTGCTGTTGGTTTAAGTTCCACATTTACATTTACTTATGCCCCATTTCCGCGCTACGCGAACTTGTTGCTTAGACTTCACATATATGATGTCCTAATGTCGTTAATCTCATAAGATTGCGATGCGCCTGCAATCGATTAACACGTCGACCGTTTAGCTCCAAAGACCGTTCACGAACAGAAGCTCATACAGCAGTTTAGATATTAGGCGAGCGCATTTCCCGTTATGATTAATACTACAATATCGTAAGCGAGTAACAATCTTAAGAGCACGTACAACGTTTCAAGTACGAGATTTAGTACGATGATTACTAGCGAGCGGGTAAGAAGGTAAGAATTGAAATCCGAGTCATGCGAGTCATGAAATCATATAGAGGGGAGAAGATGTCAGTGGGCGCCCTAGAGCTGGTGGTCCGACTCTAACGGTGAATGGGAACGTTCGCTCGCCTCCGGGGTTGGGGAATTAAGGGGCCGCCCGTAAGTGTGACTTGCCGGGTGAGACTCGTCCAGCAAAAGGCCGAACGTCGGAAGATTGGAAACGGCCCTAACGAAGTGATCCCTCTTCTGGTACGGCTGGTATCGGAGAGATTCCGCCTCCCACTGTTGTGTGAGACATGTTAGCCGGCTCCGGGTCAAGCAGTAGAGCGCATCAGACTTAGCACCCGGAACTACCTGGCACTGGTCGACGCGACGGCCCTTGTAGAAGAGTCGGTTCCTCGGTAAGAGCGTCTGAGCATCTTCGAAAGTCCTGTGTACCCACGACTCCAGCGCTGGCCCAAGGTAAGCTAGGGGGACGTAGATTGGACAAGTGAATTCCAAACGCTCCGGATGCTTGGCAACGTACCGGCGTATAGCCTCTTCGTTAGCCAGGTACCGAGAGATAGTTGGCTGGGAAAGAGTAGGGAACTGTACGCGAAAATGAAACGCGACTTCGGTCTGCGTCAACTGTGGATTCGCGTGGCAAAAATCGATGATATCGAGCCTGTCCCGATATGTCGAACACCTGCGCCTCTGGAATGACGATTCGACGGAAGGGGTAAGTGATGGAGTAGGCTCGGAATCGCAGAGACGCTTATCTTGGGGTACAACAGCCATGGTAGTAATAGAGTTGTGGTAAATGGGAGGAGAGGATGGCGTTCAAAGGCGGATGGTATACCTTTATATACCGCAGACTACAGCTGGGATGACATCTTTGTCGTTAGTCACTTTGTTAGTAGACTGGCCATAATACTCTACTGACTCATACTGGTTCTGACTAGGATTCGCTGCCGCCAAGGGCTGAGCGCATGGTCGAGGTAGCTATATCGGGCGCGAGCACGGGAGCCGAAGAGGAATGCGTCTATCTAAGATTGCTCTGGACCCATGTCGTGGAACGAGACGAGTCCAGGCGGAATTTTGGCTGTGAACACGCCGTATGTGAACACGCCGTAAACCAGTGGAGTCAACGAACTTTGGCGACTCATACAACTTCAGCGCAACGACACGAGTCATGTTCGCATCCATCAGCAGATTGAACTCTACAGCTCACGCGCTCCAAAAGGCGGAGCTTTTGACTCGCGCGTTCAACGAGTCAGCCCAAAAAAGGCTGCCACCAAAGGGCAGTTTCCGCTTATATAGTGAAGCAAATCAGTTTAGACCAGCTACCTCGCGCTCGGTTGCTCGTTCCTCATACTGACAGACTCGTTCGTAAGTTTCTGAACCGCCCTTTCTGATGGGGCCGGGAGACTACGTCGAGTTCTTCTTATGACGAACACAGCTCTTCCGTGCGAGCACCGGCTCGCCCTCATCTGAGGAACTCGAGCATGTGCGACGAGGCCGACCGTGAGCTCGATTGGGTCGAGAACGCGTGTCTTCAGGTTTTACAGTACTAAGGGGCGAATATATTTTTGGTTTAGGTTTTATGTGGCTTGATCACTGAAAGTCCATGGCGTGGACACTTTATCCGTACTTGAGTTCCGCATTTTTTGACACCCAATTTCTGGCATGCCCATCGCGCAGATCATCTTACTGTGTTTGTTTGTCTATGTTGACTAACATCGAAAATGTCAGCCTCGGTCCAACAAGTTCGGGACCACGGCGTCATTTCCCTCCTTCCGTTTTCGGCGTAAATATCCTGATGATCGGTAGATTTCAAAGAAAGGATTAGCCGACAAAAAATAGGGGTTATCGTAAACGGAAAAAGTTTCTTACTCGGTTTCTTTCACGCATTACGTCCTCAGTTTGTGAGATCTAGATTGCCAAATCATAGTGGTACCGCAGAATCAATTGGTCTGACACACCGCGCATTGGGCTACCGCCCGATGAAGTATCTGCCGGATGCGCCGCATTTTGAAGCCAGGTACACACGAGATGTTAGACAGGCCGAGAACGCGCACGCGTCGATGCCGCGTTCTTCATCGAATCACAACGGCTTCACACCGATTGGGGAGCGAATAGCACGCAAAGGGCTGTCTGAGTAATTTGGCAGCGCGGTTAATTCCGTGGAGCGTCGAACTACCATCAACGCGACGAACGGACGAAAGGACGAGAACCCGACTGAGGCTGTCTAGCTCCGAAGTTGCACAGTCTTACGATTCGAGTCAGATATTATGAAGCTAACGGCGTGTGACTAAGACGTACAATCACGGTAGTTATGACTGACTTGCAGGCGTGTCAAGTAGCGCTGTGACTCTTACTGATTTGAATGATTTGCTGTTATACAAAATTACTTCGTCGACCTGAAACCGTGAAACTGTTCGACCCACACGGCTTTCACCATGGCCAGCACGTCTTCGCAAGCGACAAACGCAGACCCAGAATATCTTTACAGAGCGCTATCGGTAACGGATATTACATCACTCATCGCAAGAAGCGCTCCTGAATACAGGCCCCGGACCCAGCTAACGAAGAAGTTAAAACAAAATAAGCAAATACTACTCGACATTCTACTGAAAGACGACCCCTATTGGACGGAAGAACTGTACAAAATTGCCGTACACAACGAGGAGGAGCAGATTCGAAAACGAAGGGAGAAAAACCGCAGGCACGCGGAGCATACTCGAGTGGTTAGAGAAGAGCGAACTCAGGAGACGTACCCAGGCGAGGAGTTCTTTGATTTACCTCCCAACGCTGACAGTATGAGATGTTATACAGACGCGTGGATCTCCACCTCAAATGCTGCACTAGAACAACGTATATGCGCAGTATGCGCTCGCCTCCAGCTGGCAACGGAGGCAAAGTTCACTCGAATGCCCGTGACTGACATCCCTAATCGCCACAGGCTAAGGCCGCATGCACCACACCCCGATCATGTATTAACACAGGGTTGTCTACTGGAGCTGAAGGGATGCCACGGGGGTGGTCCGAACCCTTTGGCGGATATCTGTAAAGAATGCTTGAACGAGTTACAGGTAAGTGCGACTTTCTTATAGAGCAACTTGGCATTATATGCTAACATCATCGTCATTGTTTTTAGCCCACGATAGACGTGCAAACTCCACCGAAGCATTCGCTAGCAAACAATCTATGGATCGGCGAAATTCCTTGGGAGCTCGCACATCTTACTTTTGCCGAAAACTTGCTAATCGCGCGTATATTCCCCAAGATGTTTCTCATACATTTGTTTCCTCGGGATAGATCTAAGCGACACTTACCTTTGGACCAACTACAGACCGCTTTACGGGGCACCGTTGTCAGCTTTGATCTAAACTCGTGCGCTATAGCAGACATGATTTCTGGTAACTTTATGCCGCAAAAACCGGAGGTACTCGCCAGTACGCTGTCTGTCACATTCATTGGTCGCGGGAGAATAAAAGACCCATCGAGCCTACACATGCTACGTGTTCGGCGTCCTGCGATTGCTAGAGCTCTGGAGTGGCTACAGAAAAACAACAAAAAATACTACGGGGATATTGTCATTGACACCACCCGACTCGACGCATTACCTTTCGACGGCGTACCTGAAGCGATCAGCGCAGGATTTCGGTACCAAACCGAGGAGTCGATGGCTAAAGAAGAGTACGATGGTTACAAGCAAAACTGTTATTCTGCGAACGAGGAAACCGTCGAGGGAGTTACTCCTGACGTGGATAATTTTAACGTGAATGACGATGGAGGTCCAGGCGTAATACCGCTACAATATCTGGGTGTAATGGATAACGACCAATCTGGTGTACCGACAGACGAACTAATGAACTGGGGGCTCGACAACATGGTGAGGCAAGCCGACAGCATGGAGGAGAGTGGCTACGCTATACGGTGGGGAGCACCCGTGAACACGTTTGGACAACCGCCTGCAGGGGAAGGGCCAGCTGACCCGGATCGGGATAACTTTTGGGAGGCCGCGTTCCCGTTTTTATTTACACATGGGGTAGGAGGCATCGAGAGCGATCGCCCAGTGCCGTTATCGCTAAATGAACACGGTAAATGGGCCCTTGGATATCATGACAAACGCTTTCGACTGCATCACTCGTTTATCTTTGCGCTATTTGGCATGCTACAAAATCGTCAAGGGCTAATGTCCACGAAAATCCAGGTGAACCGACACGATTTCGACAGTATTGCTCATACGTTGAATACGATTACGCCAGCAGACTTACGCCAGGCGGCCGAAGAAGAGAAGAAGGGGGAGCCGGCGAGCAACCCAGCGATCCAGGTGCTGAAACGGTGTATAACTGCGACTTCCAGACGAGTAATGGCCTCAGGCGCGAGTCGCACGCAACTACGAAGCCAAATCTACTCCGCCGCGATATATTTCAACCAGCCAACGATCTGGCTGACAATTAATCCCGATGACTTACACGACCCTATCGCACAGATTTTTGCGGGCGAAGAAATCGACATGGACAATTTTATCAGAACCGCCGGCCCAGACAGTTCTCGCCGGGCCCAAAACATCGCCCAGGATCCATACGCCGCGGCCAAGTTTTTTCACTTTACGATCACTCTAGTACTTGAAGTTCTATTCGGTATTACAACGTCGCAAACGCGGATTCATACACGAAAAGGTATTCTAGGACGGGTCAAGGCTTACTTTGGAACGGTGGAGTGTCAAGGTCGTGGCACGCTTCATCTCCACATGTTAATTTGGCTACATAACGTGCCCCCCCC
>WSTH01001143.1:0-14400 GCA_019616345.1 Ceratobasidium sp. 395
CGCCGCAGCGGTGCACAGCGGCGACGATCGCTAAAAGAAGCTTAGATAGGCGATCCCCCAAGAATTGCTGACTGATGTTTTGTGATGAATGGACTCGGTCATTTATAGAACGGCTTGGCCTTGCACAAAGCTTAATTGAGTCTGCGGCCTGAGCAATGTTGTTAGACCGATGAAATGTTCGACTCCGGGAGTCATCGGCCCAGGAGAATCTTTGCGGTGCCCTCTGCAAGTTCCAGATTTTCCGCCATACATCGATCTAGCCGGGCTGCGAGAGCTGTGGTAGGATTCTCGGGCTTGGGCAATTTATTGCCCGTTCCTCGGCTTGGATCCCATTTTGGGTACGAGACGTGTGCTTGCTCCTTAAAACGCGCGTTCACCAGCAGGGATAGATTGCGGGTAAGCTGATGAGGAAGCCCTCGGGAGGTCGCAGAGTTCTGCAGTAAGCAGAGTGTATTGTCCACTTCTAAATGTGAGTCAAATAAAACTTTAAACTATGGCGATACGTACGTCGTTCGTCCCATTCTCGAATTTTGGAAGTAACGTTGTTGTCGGCTGTTTGCGACCGGTGCAGTTGAAAATATTGTTCAAAAATTGGTCTGTACCTGCTCCTCAGACATCGCGTTCCATTCGAATGATGTAGAACACTCGCAGAGGCCGCACGAAGAAATATCCGGTATAGAGACCTAACGGCGGGGCTCAAGTTGGAAGATTCTGAATTTGGTGTAGGTCGAGTCACAGGGTGCGTGGTCTGGGGAAGTTGTGGGAGGGCGAAGCGAGAGCGTCTAAGTCGGAAAACGTCGTTTCTGGGCATGAATGGTGAAGACAACCCAGAATCTCTGGTTCGGGTGTCGCGGATGAGTGTAAGCAAATTAAACGCCGGCACAAGATTACGTCATCCAGGTGGCGAATCAACTGTCACTCAACCACGACCACGATGGTAAGTTTCCCGCCTTGGCTCTACAATAAAACTAACACGATTGCCCAAAACAGCTCCCACTATCCCTGCTAAATGCAGCACAAAACAAACCCATGGTGAGCATACAAACCACTTTTAGTACCACCTCGACCTACCACTCTAACCCCAGTCACGTAGCTTGTCGAGCTCAAAAACGGCGAAACGTTCAACGGACATCTCGTAAACTGTGACACGTTCATGAACATCACGCTGCGGGAAGTGTACCAGACGAGTCCAGAGGGAGACCACTTTTGGAAGTTGAAAGAGTGTTATATTCGAGGAAGTATGGTGAGTGTAGTGTATTTATCTTGGAGGCTAGTTAGTGGTCTAATCGTGAGGGTAGATCAAATATTTGCGCGTTCCTGACGCGTTACTTGATACTGTAAAGGAGGAACAAAATCGTGCCCGCGACGCAAATCGCGGTCGTGGAGGACATGCCCCAGGCGCAGGGCGAGGTACGTAACGGTTTGTTGGACAGGTTCTGAAACTGATTGTGTTATTAGGTGGGCGCGGTGGACCTCCTGCTAGGGGCGGTAAGTCGTCCACCTACTTTCATAGCTCTTCTAACACTCATTTGATGGCACAGCACGCGGTGGACGCGGTGGACCTATGCCTCGTGGCCGGGGTCGCGGGCGAGGAGCATAATACTCAGGTTGTTTACCTACTGGTCAGGCTAAAAGCTAATGTTACCGTAGTGGGATCCTAGATGTTATGTTTATCGTGAGTAATACCTAACGTCAATAACAAGTCTTTTTGACGATGAATCGGATGGTGATATACAATTAACATTTGTATACAAAAAACCAAAGCTGCGATCGACAGAAAGCAAACAGCAAACGACAGATAATATACAAATCAAATGTTTCATTCATCTCACGCCATTAACTAGAGCAACCTCAACCTCGCCCACCCATTGCTCGTCTGGATGTTCGCTTGCCCTGTCTCAGGTCCGTCCTTGTGATCCTTCTCAGAGCCCCAAAAGATTTTCCCCTGGACCTCAGTTTTGCCACTCTTCGTGGTTGTGATAGTGCGGTATCGCCCCTTGCCAGTAGGATCGCGCGCGTGCTCGTTGTCGACTTCAGCCGAAGTGCTAGATGTCTTGATCGAGAATGAGCCTTCGTAGGCTGCGTGAAGAGATACGTCGGCGTGACCGTTTGTGGTGTGTCCATCAAAATCGAGCAAGGAGTCGATAGGCGAGGTCGGGAACTGGACGTTCAGGCGACCGTTCGTGGTTTTTGTGCGCACTGTAAAGTGACCGCCTTTGGGTTGTGGACGTTGGTCGTGAGTAGTCAAGAGCGAGACACGGGAATCGAGTCGTCTGGATAGTATTGTCAATACCTATTTATGGCTTTTGCGGGTGTAAGCACGTACCCGTTGGTGGTTCCCAAAATGACATTCGACGCCCGGTGCGTATCGTCGTTTGTGACACCAACATCCACATCAATAGCACCGTTTGTGGTCTGCAAAACCAACGAGTCTGTCACATTATATTGACCATTGATCGCTCCGTTTGTCGTTTTGAGGGTTCCTTGGCAGACATACAGCGAGTCGGCTTGAATAACGCTGTTTGTACCCTGTGTAGAGAGATGTTCGAATTGAACCCGGTCTCCCAATCTCTCGAACTTGTGTCTAAAATTAGGCAGGTTGGTATCGAAAGCGTTGAGGTTTAGGAGAGACCCTCGCGAGGTAGGGAGCGTAACCGTGACCAAGAAGTACAATCTGTCTTGATACTCGCCGCCCCACTCAATACGATTTCGCGGCGTCTAAATAATATATAAGTAATGGCTATTAGAGCTGTAGAATTTGACCTACATAAATACCAACTCCGTAACCTCCCTCCGGCTTCTGTAACATGCAAACGCGGGCACGAGAAAGCGCCTGTTGAGTAGCATAGCGGACCGTAACATCAACTTTGATAGTATAAGGACTGGCACCATCCTCTCCACGCACTATAACCGCTCCTGAGTACGCAGAGCCACGAGCGAGCAAATAGTACAACGACGAGTTCATGGGCAGGTGGAATGTTTCGGAGACGCTAAACACGGGATATGCAGGTATATGGATCTGGCCGGTCACTCCGGGGTCGACAAGCGATCGGAAAAGGTCGTCATCATCTCCCGTATTCCGCTTGGGAGGAGACCAACTATCTGGGCAAACCAGAACGTTGCCGTCTTCCGGACGAGGGTTGTTGTCCTGTGATTATTCAAGTTGAGACCTCAGAATTGGTTCGAGCAAGTTGGACGGTGGATACTTACCCATTCATACGGGTTGGAGCTGCTCACGAGCCACCTGATTATATGACCCAGCATGTTGAAGCCCATCAACACGACGACAGCGATAACAAATGCGCTGAAGAAGCGCTTGGCGACCGACGGCCGCGGCTTTTGTGGCGGTCCAGGCAGAAGCGGAGCTGTCGGACTCGGAACATATGCTGGTGGTGGTTGGTACTCGGCCGCGGCAGGAGAACGTACGACGCCTCCCGGCAGAGGAGACCGAGGACTAGACGGGCCAGCCTGAGATGTTCCAGCCTGTTGTGAGTTGTTCCATGTGTTTACAGACTTGACCGGCGATCCAGGTTGCGAGTCGGCGAGGACGACCATCGTTGGAGGATGGTGGTGGTGGTTGAGAGGAAGCTGGTGAGAGGCTTAGCGAGGTCGTGGGTGATATAGGTGCGGACTGCGGATCGCGCAGTCCCCAGCTCCTACGGTGGTGATCATGGACACGAGCTTTTGCCCAATGAGGTGCCTTGGGACGTCAGGGTGCAGCGTGACACCATATGGACACCTCGATTCGGGAAATAGCTCCAAGCGCCCATCATCAAAAGTCATAATTGTATCCTCATCTCAAAGTTTACTCATTTAACTGTCTAGACGAGCACCGCACACTTCTTTCGCAACACGCCTCCATTCAGCCTTGTCTACCGCCCACGGTTCAGCGTACTGGACTTCCAACTCGTGTAGTCGCTTTCCGACTATCACAACGCTGAACAAGGGCTCTCCAAAGTCTTCCTCGGCTAATTCGGAGAGTTGTTTGAGCGTCCCACAAACGATACGCTGTTTGTCCGGTGATCCTACTCGAGAAAGAGCGATTGCAAGTGTATCTTCTGGTTTCAGGTATCCGTGTGTCTTGGGCTCCCCGGTCGTCACCGATGCTGTTCGAATGGCTTCGGATTCAAGGATCTGGGATACGGCAGTGACTGGGTTCATGTATCGTGGTGGTTCATAGATCTTGCGTCCTCTTTCTAGTTCGTTAGCACCAACCAGGAGAGCAAATTTAAGGTAAACTAACCGAGCCATATTCTCTTCACTCTGTTCTCGAACTTTGATGTCTAGTAATACGAGTGTATGCATGCCCTTTTCAACATTTTCGACCACTCGGTCGTACCACGAGTCCGGTTTCCAGGAGTCGGTATAAAATGGCAGAGATACTGTCTGACCTACGGGGAGTATAAGTCAATGTAGTGTAACTAACGAGGGATCATGTGCTCTACCAAAGTTATAGAGTTGTAGTCCGCAAGCACCAACTGCGTTCATGATCGATGCGTTGTGTATGACGGTTGTCGGTATAGATAACTCGCGTGCTCTGAGCAACATATCCGTGTGCGTGGTGGCCCTGACCGAAATAAAGTTACAAGGAGACTTGAATTAGACGCGATTTGTGGCTCACCCGAACGGATCTCCAACTACTAATAATGCAACATCTTCATCTTTTGCGTTGCGCAAGATCTCATCGCTTTCTGTCTCGACGGTCTCGCGGTATGCTGTTATTATGGGTTTCTCGTAGAATTTCTCCTGCTCAGCGTGTTGAATAATTACCCGCGTGGAGCCTGGAGATTGATCCTTACCAGCTTCTCCTTATCTACGAGTAAGATGCTGGTGTATGCTTCCAGGTAAATGCGATTGCATTTCTTGACTGCCTGACCAGATAATAAGAAATATCGCCTCGCACGTACATAACAGCTCGCACCTCAAGACCTCTCACGGTTATGTCTTTCTCGTCGCAAAGTCCCAAACCGATAACATAGAACATGGTAGCAAGAGGGTATGCAAGAGAGGATCAAGATCGGCAAACAAACTCTAGGGGCACGTGGGGCTTCTCCTCGAGCAAAACGATGAGAAAATATTAGGAAAATGAGAAAGAACAAAGGGGTTCGACGGCTAAACGTTCAGCCGAGGGGTTTTATAAAGATTTTCCTCGAGGCAAAGCCCTAATTCCCCCTAGAGAAAAGTTTGGCGCTGCGTCGTGACCGGACCGATTTCCAATTCATTGTTTGTCAACAAACAAATTCAAAACTTGTGGTGATCCTTACGGTGGCGGCTACACGAACAACCAGCATAGGGCCATGGATGCGCGATACCAGAACTCCGACCGTATAATCTAGCTAATAATACCCATAGAACAAAGCTTTCCTCGGCTGATCTTTCCACGGTGCCTAGATACGCGTCTCGTGGCGGCGAACGCGAGTTGGACCTCTGAGCTTGGCTTTCGGCCCAAGTGCTGTTCATCCCAAGTATAGTCTATTACATATGGTCCACTCAAGCCTCTTAGCGTACTGTAATGGCTCAAGCACAGTTTTTCTAATTCTATTAAAGCTCGCTGGTGGACTCGACTTTGGAATCATCTCCCGAGCGTTCCAAGCTTTGCTAACAGCAATCCTCTGCCGCATATCACTTCTCTTCAGTACCTGGATACCTTCTCTAGCTATCATGGCGCCTATCGTCTCCCCTAAGCTCTTGACCCAGATCCTTATGCATGGATACCCTGCTGTGCTCACGGAGCCAAAATTGGTACGTGTATGCTATTTTCCTCCGTTAGTTCCATCCGCTAATCATCCTTGTATACTAGCTACCACTTCTCCCCCTCAAATCGGCTGCTTGCTCGAGTGCTAGTGTGCACTTCCAAAAGGCCATTGTCGCCACCCCGTCTCCTGAGGCCATCATCTCCGCGCCCGCTTCTTCTGCCAAAGCAGCTCTTGCTTCTCTTCCTAATTGCACCTTTATCAAAAAGAATCAAGGCTCCGTAAATCACTCTATCCCCGCTTCGGATATGCATGCCGTCCCCGCTTTCGCGTCTTCGGTTGCCTGCCTTACTTGCGATTCACTCTCTGAGGTCCGAGTTGGGACGGTAAGCCTATCTAAAGTTGCATATAATTCAACACTCGCTAATCTGGCCTGCTTAACAGATCTCCACCACTCACTCAACTGTCTGTTCTGAAACACTCTCGTCCAACCCTTCATCTCGTTCGTGCTCGTCCATCAACTCCCCCTCAACCGGCGAGACTTCCATCCCACCTTGGTGCCTCCCCCGCCCCGTGATCGACACCACTCAGCTCGCAATCCCTCGGGCTTCGGTTCCTCGATACGTCAGGACCCGCCCTCCGCCCGTAGACTCCCTTAGGATCACTCGCAAGCGGCGTGCGAGCGAGGCGGCAGACATGTCCAGCGGGTCGATGTTCATCTCGCGCCCTCGCAAGAAGAGCGATGCGAAGGGATTGAAGGGACTCGGACTGCGCATCCTCAAAAGGGTCAAGTGGTAATTCATCCACGGACGTCCTATCGAATACGTGAACTCGTATTTATCAAGCCATGTTTGAAAAGCTCAATTGGACTCTTATCTCATCTTTTTTTTTTCATCTATTGGGACTGTATTTGCTGCATTTTGCTCCTTGAACTCGCGCTCAGCTTTGGAGCGGTTAACTCAACTACTCCTCGCCTGCATCATATTTATTGTATTCTGCACCACGCTCATTATTCAAATCCGAGTTTCTGGACCAGTCAAACTCCATCCTAGTGGTTGTTTGAACTTAAGTCATCGAATTGCTATACACGTACTCGTATCACATGTTTTTGAGAGGGACAGGAGCTCCAGTCTACGAAGAGACAATAGATAAGGTGATATCTTGCGCATGCGAGCTACCTGTGTAAACTGTGGCCTGCGCGGTACCACTCGGGACTGAGTCGGCAGTAAACGCCGTTGATCCACCGTAGGCGAGTAAGCCTCCGGACTACGCCATATTGATTAGTATATATGCACTCGAAGTATACTGAAAGCACTTACAGATGTGAAGACGCTAGCCGTGGCGACAGTGCTTCCACATGAGAGCGTGCCTCCACTAACTTGGCACTTGCCTTGAATTTGTGTTAGACACAACCTGCGAGACTAATAAAATGTTTTGTTACACACCCTTAGAAGTAGAGAGATTGAAGCCTCCGGAGACGTTTGTGACTGTAAAGGTAGCACAAGTTTGAACAGACCAAGTACCGGCGGTGAGCAAGCAACCGGTTTTGGCTCCGGAAGAAGTAATGCCAACAATGGTCGCCTTGCTCGGTACGGCTGTGCTAGTCTGTAAGAACCCAATAAATGATTAGTCGAATACATCAGCCAGTATATACAAGATGCTTACCCCACTAGGCGCTGTAGAAGTCGTAGTTGGGGTACCCGATCCCGACTTGGGAGGGTACTTCAGACTACCGGAGCTGCTGCATGTTCCCGCCTTGGGAGCGTCTACACGCAAACTGTCACGGAAAGAAATATAGTCATCGAGAGTTTACTCACTAATAGGAACGAGAGTGCCATCAATAATGGATCCCTTCAGGTTATAATAATAAGAAATTGCGTTGAGCGACCCGCTCGTGCAATCAAAAGCGGGCGTGAACCCCTGCGTTCCAAATTAGCTATTCCGCGAGTGAGCTCCGAGTATACGAAAGCTTACCCATTTAGCCTTAACCGCCGCTGTAACTTGGGACAAGGTGTATGTCGCAGTCGTGGATGGATAGATACCAGCTGCTCCCAAGAAGTCGTAGGTTGTGAGCGTCTGAAAGGTTGGCGTTAAAAAACGTAAGAAATAGGATAAACCTAATTATGAATACCTTGAAAAGGTTAACAGTGCGAGTGAAGTAGTAGATCGCATCTTGACCCTTGACGGATGATGAGATGCAGGCAGGTTTGAGAGTGCTACGGTTCGAGTTAGATATTTCCACATGACGAGTCGGTAGATTGTCTAACCTCATGCAGGTTCCATGCTTGGCCCATTCGTGCTCCCAGAAACTCTCATTGTCTCCGTTGATATCGACCCAGTAGGTTTTCATGTAGTTCAAGATATCCGTGGCACCACCATTGCTCAGGATCTAAAACTTGGTTATCAGTTATCTTATATCTATGAATATGTTTCAGCCTGTACTGACCGATGAAATGTCAGTATATGCGCGGGCTGGATCACAGCTTGCGTCATAGGTGCCGTCACAGCTAATAACAGAGTTAACAATGACACTCGTACTCGAGATACTAAACGTACTGGTCGGGCTGAATCGGTTCAATAGTGTTAGTTAGAATAGTCGAAAGAAATCTTTGATGTACCCACCCAGAGACCATGAATAGTCCAGCTGTTGGATGGCCCAGTACTAGGATTAAAGTCCCAGAACTACATATGACGTCAGTATGTGCCAGGCGGGTTTTGACGACAACACACACCTGAGTTTGCAGAAGCTGCCCCTATTCATCCAAACACATTTACAATAAGCAACGCACTTGAGCTCAGGTAATGTATACGCTTACTCCTGGAGCCTCGAAGCAGCAAAGATTGCTTTGAGCGGTAGTGTTTTGGCAAGATGTTTGACCACTGGCAGAGCAAGAGGTACGAGGGAACAGCGTATGCGCGCTCAAATCGATGAGTGGGGAAGCGGCAGCCGCCGCGGAAAGTCCGAGCAAGAGGGCAGAAGTGGCAAACATGATAAGACTTCCGAGATAACTTGGCAAGGCGGGCTCAAGCAATCTTATTCTGAGCGTCCAGTATACAGTTGTTCGTAGTATTTATAGGAGCTCCGCAGCACCAAACTATTGTCCAGCATGGCAACGATTCACCGCGATTCTGCGGTTAAGGCGGACGATACGCATGCATCGTGTGGAGCGTTGGACGTGCGCACGTTGAGAAAGAACAATTCGGGGAGGATAACTCGGAGCACGTGTGATTTAAAGCGGGGCAAAAGCCAATGTGCCTGATCGGAGGTTGACACTTGCGTATCTCATTGGAGAGAGTTGCGGACGATCCGGGACAAATTTGGAACGGGTATAAAATAGGCGAAGAGGCCCATGTGGGACGTGGTAGAGAAGATGCGGCGCCAGTGTGGGCGTAGGCGAGACGATTGGCGGTTCTCCGAAATAGAAGCATTGTTCAGCCAAGTCCCGTAGGTTACTCACAGAGCTAGACGCTTGACCAAACAAGCGTGAATGGGGTAGTGGTAACCTTAATCGTTGCCAGTAATGCCAATTCGATTAGCCAGGGGTTCAATTCCCCTTTCACGCATTCTTTTTTATAGGAACGTTACACACAAAAATATAGGCTAGCGTGTTTTCGGCCGCTTGCCGGTTAAAATGGTATCGAATGTCATTAGGATAGTCGAGCTGCTCACCGCTGGGGCTGGGAATATTTTATCCTCTCTCAATCTTCGAATAAGCGCCGATCATCGGTCTACGAACAACCCCGACCACTGCTGGTAGTTGCTTGTGGTTCCGGCTCGGTTTTGCATCTGTACCACTGTTGTATACGGTACCAATACCCATATCGCCGATCTACCTAACGTATCTACACGTTCTTGCACTACGTTTTGGACGTAATGTCACAAGCTCATGGTGCCACAGGTGGTTCCTCGAGTCGCATCCAGGTATGACACCCCCGAGTTAGAGGATCTCATCCACCCTCTCAATCGATTTGTTGAGTCCTTGTCAGATGTTATCCAAGCTCTAGCAACCCGCGGCTGCCCGGATATCACCCCGGAACTAGCTCCAGATCAATTTAGTCAGTATCCAGTCTATTCGGGTGGGTTTGGAGAGATATACTCCGGTCAGATGCGCGACGGCACGAAGGTCGCAGTCAAACGTGCTAGGTACCATGTAGAAGACGATCGAGAGGGGCATAACATGAGGGTCAGTCCACTCTTGTAAATCGATGCTTGCAACCTCAAACCTCGAATTGAGCTCAGCTAATAGCACGAGAGATACACGCATGGGCAAAGTGCCACCACGACAACGTACTCGAGCTGCTTGGGCTGACACAGCATCGGGGCAAGCTCGCAGTTGTTGCGCCATGGATGGAGAACGGGAACCTGCGGCAGTACCTCGGTAAAAATCCAGATGTTGATCGGCTAGATCTGGTACAGTGTGCTTAATGTTGTTATTCGAATTTATCTAACATTTTACGCCCAGTGTCTTCAAATCACTCGGGGTCTTGCGTACATTCACAGCCATGACATGGTGGGCATTGTGTTTCATGCCGTATTTTTTTGGTTGACGATGGCTGAAGGTTCATGGTGATCTTAAAGGCGTAAGCAACACGCTCTCCGTTGTTCAATAATCGTTGCAAATGACTCCATCAGGCGAACGTTCTAATATCCGACACGGGGGTTCCAAAGCTTGCGGACTTCGGGAACACCAAGCTGAAGGAGCAGACGCTACAACTCACTACCCGAACAAGCACACCATTCTCTCTACGCTGGGCAGTAGGTACATTTGTTACACATACAACCACTTTACGCAAATCGCTGTGTCTCTGCAGGCTCCAGAGATTCTGAACAACTCGCCCTGCAGCGTGGCGGCTGACGTATATGCGCTTGGAATGGTAAGCCAAAGGTTATTTACGCGTTAGTAGCTGGCTGAAAGAACCCGCTAGACGATTTATGTTTGTAGGCTCCTGCGCCAGCTGTTATATTAGTAACAAAACGTTGGTTTTCAGGAGACTGTAACTGGGGACATACCATACGCCGACAAAACGGACACAGCTGTGCTGGTTGAAGTGCTTGTGCATCGACGGCTGCCCTCTTGGAACGCCAGTACGGTTCGGGTAGAAGATGGCAAGGATCAGCTGTGGCAGCTGATGTGCGACTGCTGGAACCGGGAGGCCGCACTTCGACCAATAGCTAGCGAGATAGAGATACGGGTGGGTTGTGCTGAGACATCGTAAAGGTTTTAGCCTGAAGCATCTCTAGCTTGACCCAGCCGCGAAACAGCCAAATCTACACAGTGGAGAGAGCGCTGAGCGGGTTGAATTCAAGAACTTCGAACAGCCCGGCAACGTTCAACCTCTGGCACGGCCCCAGGTTCAAGTCTCGAAGATTGAAGTAGATCGACCCCAACTCTCCACTACAAGCCAACCACAGACGCCTTCTGTTTCTACATTTTCATACTCATCCACGGGAAGCGAGATCCGTCGCAAGCTTGTTATCGTTGGCGATGCTCCATGCGGCAAGACCTGCCTATTGCTGGTTTTCTGCAAAGGAATCTTTCTAGAGGTAATTCACTCTAACTCTTGCGATGAGCAGAGTCCGCTCAATCCATACGCTAGTATAGTCCGGGCACTGTATTTGAAAACTATGTCGCGGACGTAGAGGTCGATGGCAAACATGTCGAGCTGTCCTTATGGGACACAGCTGGTCCAGAGGGTCAGTCCAAACGTCTATCATCTTGTAATCCTGGCTTACAGCGCTCCCCCACCAGACTATGACCGGCTGCGTCCACTTTCGTACCCTGACTCGCACGTTATTCTCGTCTGTTTTTCCATCGGTTCGGCTGATTCGTTCGATAATATCTTAGAAAGGGTGAGTTCAAGATATGCGGTTACCAACACTGACCGCCATTCGCGTTGCAGTGGAACTCGGAGGTCAAGCATTTCTGCCCGGGTATACCTATCATCCTAGTCGGGTGCAAAAAAGACCTGCGTCATGACCCTGCGACAATCGAGGAGTTGCGCGGTCAGGGGCAACACCCCGTTACCTTCATGGAGGTCGGTCATTGTCATCATTTTAGCAGTATAAAGTAAGACTTTCTCCAGGGCATGGGGACGGCGCAAAAAATTGGCGCGCACCACTATCTTGAATGCTCCGCCAAGACAGGTGAAGGTGTACGTGAGGTCTTTCAGTATGCAACTCGAGCCGCTTTGACTACTCGGTATGGCTCTTATCTCTTACTTTTTCTTATCCACTTACAGTTCCTAGATCAAGCAAGCGCAGGAAGTCTAAGAGTGACAGGTGTATCGTCTGCTGAGCAACCTCGCTTATCACCATGAACTACGCTCGTGCGCGTCTTTTGGGTTGGCGGTTGTACTATTTTTCTGCATCTTTAGGGACTCTGTGTACCTGTCGCACCACATGAGGGTAAAGGCAATGCTTGTATGCTATACAGTAAACTCATAGTCCTTGTATTTATCGAGCTGTGAGCGCCTTCGGGTCATTTTAAAGGGTAAATACGAATAACAACAGCATATCTTGTTGCTCCTTACTAAAGCAGACACTTAGTTCGGACGAGCGCTAAGCATCGATTGTGCTCGAACTGCATAAAAGAGAGTACATTACTACGCATGATAACGCGCAAGCTGTTTGACCCCCGTCCGACTGATGCGCTTAACCTTGCAGCCTTTGAACTTGAACAAGATCTTAGAAACTTCGGTGCAGAACAAAACGTGGCCGGACTCACCACTCTGAAATAGTAGAGCTCAGTCAAGCGCAATGAGTTTGCACGTAGCTGCTACGTGAAACCTTACGGACTTGCAACTCGTGGCTTGTGGTCCTTTCGTGCACATTACCCGCTGAAGTCTTAAACTATACTACCACCAAACCCCAAGCACACCAGTGGCTGCGCCGTGTGTTTCATTTGTTCGTACTAGCTCGTTCCAAGAACGATAAATGGGTTTCAGCATCAAGAATGCATTGGGTTACATTTTCTACCATATATGCGCTAATATAATTTTATTTTGATATGATGTATCACTATGAACAAAGCTTAGTGCTGGCACATTCGAGGGCGCACGTTCCATTCATTGCCCTCAGCGGTTTTCTTGTAGCAGCTCCAAGTTAAATCGATGTGCATAAGATGCGGAAAAAGACCTTCCAGAGCTGTTACTAGCTCCTTCTCGCAGTTTTTGCCTGCCTTCTTAATTGTGTACGGCTTGTCATACGGGTTCGGCCAGTCGTCACCTGGTCGCAAAAACACGAGCTCACGTACTGCTGGCCACGGGAGTGTAGTATATCGCTTGGCCAGATTTTCGGCATACCCTAAATCTGTTGCTGTGTTTTCCTTTATGATTAGTTAGCACGGTGTCACTAAAAGGCTAAAAAGTAAGTTACAATACGTTCGGTTGATAATCCATGAGGGATTATGCATATTTTGGTGACACGGGGGAACGCTTCCGCAAACAGATCCTGGTCAAGTACCTGAGGACCATGATCCCAGAAAAAACACTCATAAGGCACAGCTAATTGAGTGACGAAAGTATGCCCTCCAGCCTTGGATAGACCCTGGAAAACCGTGCGCCAGAATAGTGGCTCCCTCGCACCGATGTCTGCGGTTAGCAACCCTAGAGTGCGAACCGGCGAGCAAGGGAGTATAATGCTACTCCACCAGCTAGTTGCCCATAATGTGTGTAAGCGAGCAAGATCGATAGAGGGCACCGGAGGTATAGGCCTGGTGGCGTGGTGGTACCGCGGACAAGGGAACAGGACAAGACGTTCCAGCTGAGGCTGCCGCTCCAAAAGGCGGCGCGTGCCTTCGATGGTTTGAGTAGACAGTGATTTCAGGCTGAATGGGTACAAATCACTGATGTACATGCCAAGCAAGTCCATCTGCGCATAGGAATTATGGGAATAGTGGTGCAAGAACAAGGTCTTCAGTCGGGTTGCTAGTTTCAACACAATGAAAACACCCTCTAAAAAGTATTTTCGGCGGGCATAGTAACCTTCACTACCTTGCATCGCATAGGGCTGGTAGGTGTAGGCGGGAGGGAATATAATATCCACATGCTGAATGACACTGGACAGAAGCTCGCTTGCAAGTAGCTGCTCAACCAGTGAAGCAATCCTGACATCTTCAGACAGGACAGCGTATGCATATAGAGTATGCCTGAGAGAGTAATAGTGCCACCTAGAAACCTTTGCAAGAGCTAGCCTGTCGCTGGAGCTGATTAAGTGCTCGGCGATGTTCAAGAGAACGTCGTAGTTGAGGGGGACGACCTGGCTTGTAACTGATTCACTGTCTCGAGAAACTAGAAGGCGTGACTACGTGCCGGACGTAAGTTGAGATATATTCTTACTACGGTAGGCTCGTTCGCTTGGCGTTTTCTCCCCGTAAGGCTTGGGTGGCGCGATTGCCCATCCCCTGAGCTTAGTAAAAGTTTCAGATATTTTAAGTGTTCGAGGAGGCATCGAGTCGTTCGTAAGGGGCAATTTTATAAGACGTAAGTCTAGTTGAGCCCATTTAAAGGAAGACAAACGTGGACGTTCAGGGAAAATACCACGTACTCGATGACTCGAGGTCGGTATACAAAGCCCGTAGAGCGCTTAGCCGATACTCAACGCCCAAGATGGCTGTGTTGTGAGTGTGTCTAACCTATGCGCATATATTCTACACGTAATTAAGTAACGTGTGCGTCGAGGTGTCATGGTCGTATTCTGAGAGAAACC
>WSTH01001145.1:0-14384 GCA_019616345.1 Ceratobasidium sp. 395
GGCATCCGCCTCGTCATAGGCGACGTATCCTCCCTCATCGGCCAAGGCGAGTCTCGTCAAGTCGGAGAGCATACCGTAGAGCTCTCCAATCTCGCTGGGGCTCTAGTTCAATACCCCGACGTCAACGGTTCCATTAAAGATTTTTCGGCCCTCACCGAGCATATACGTTCAAGTTCAAAAGCCGCCGCACCGATCTTGGCATGCGCGACTGATCTGCTCGCATTGTCACTCTTGACTCCGCCTGGCGAGCTTGGGTTCGACATTGCCTTGGGCTCGAGCGCGAGGTTTGGTGTGCCGGTTGGATACGGAGGACCACACGCCGCGTTTTTCAGCGTGACCGAGGCGTTGAAACGCAAGATTCCAGGCAGACTCGTTGGAAGAAGTCGGGATGTTACTGGTATGCACTCTTACTATGCGTTTTTTTAGATATAAACCGATATGGGGATAGGTCGCCCTGCGTATCGTCTGGCCCTCCAGACTCGAGAGCAGCATATTCGTCGCGAGAAGGCTACTAGCAATATTTGCACCTCTCAAGCGCTGTTGGCGAATACCGCTGCGATGTACGCCGTGTGGCATGGTGCGGATGGTGTACGGGCGATTGCAGAGCGTGTGCTGGGGATGTGCGCTGTTCTCAATAGCGTGATTGATGGTATTGGTACGCATCTTCCTTACCTTTTGCTTACAGCAGACTGAATTTAGGCTTCGCAGACGGGATGAAAGTCACTAACGCGGACGGCTACTTTTTCGACACGCTCACCATCGACACTGGGTCTCCTGCCGTCGCTGCCAAAGTTCACGCCGAGGCCGCAAAGCGCTCATTCAACTTGCGTCCAGTCGACGAGCAAACGGTCGGTGTAACATTCGATGAGAGTGTAACAGAAGAGGAACTCGCCGGTATCGCCAGCTGCTTCCTCGCTGCTAGCGGCCAAAACGCGCTCACCGCCCAAGATCTCACCACATTCGCAAAAAGCGCACCTCCTCGAGACGAACCCGCGAGTCTAGCCCCCACACACGCCCCAGCACCATTTCACAACCCCGTCCTACTCTCGTCTCTTCCCTCTTCCCTCCACCGTAAATCAGCTATCCTAACCCACCCAGTGTTCAACACGCACCACTCCGAGACCGAGCTGCTTCGATACATCCATGCGCTACAGGAGAAAGATCTTTCGTTGGTCCATGCGATGGTCCCGCTCGGCTCGTGTACGATGAAGTTGAACGCGAGCGCTGCGATGCGCGCGTTGACTTGGCCTGCGTTTGGGGGTGTGCATCCGTTTGTGGAGGAGGCGCAGGCGAAGGGGTGGAAGGTTGTTATTGATGTGAGTGTAACCCCCTTCTTAATTTCTTTTTTTCTTTTTGTTGATGGTGTGGATTTGGAATAGGAACTCGAGAAGGATTTATGCACGATTACTGGTTTTGCTGCGTGCTCGCTCCAGCCAAACTCGGGTGCGGCGGGCGAATACGCGGGGCTGAATGTTATTAGGGCGTACCATGCCAGCCGGGGTGAAGCTCACCGGGATATATGTTTGATTCCTGCAAGTGCACATGGGACAAATCCAGCTGTGAGTTGTTCCCCTTTTTCATGAGGAATATCCACTGATAGCGTGTGCAGTCGGCGGTTATGGCTGGGTTGAAAGTAGTGCCCATCAAGAATCTGGCGAATGGAAATCTTGATTTGGAGGACTTGAAGGCTAAAGCTGAGAAGCATAAGGATAGGCTTGCTGCGTTCATGGTGCGTTTACTTCAATGCTTTTCAGTACAAGTTATTTACGAGATGATTAGATCACGTACCCGTCGACGTATGGAGTATTTGAGCCTGGTGTACAGGAGGTGAGTTTTGGTGCACGAGGAGTTAAATTGAGGAGAAATTGACGATGGGTATGTTCAGGCTTGTCAAATTATACATGACAATGGCGGGCAGGTATACCTCGATGGTAGGTTATACACATATTTGTTCCAAGTTTGTTACTGAAAACGAAACGCGTGCACAGGTGCAAACTTGAACGCCCAGATCGGCTTGACCAACCCAGCGACCTGCGGCGGAGACGTTTGCCACTTGAACCTGCACAAGACCTTTGCTATGTAAGTGAATGCCGCGCTGGCCAAGTCGTCCAAGGCGTTAAACTTAGCATATTTTCAGCCCGCACGGCGGAGGTGGTCCTGGTGTTGGTCCCATCTGCGTCGCAGAGCACCTTGCACCTTTCCTTCCAAGCCATCCAATCGTCCCTACCGGCGGATCCCAGGCTATCGAAGCCGTCGCGGCCGCGCCATACGGCAGCGCATCGGTGCTTATTATCTCCTGGGCATACATCAAGATGCTCGGCGGTCAAGGTCTCTCAGATGCCTCGAAGCTTGCGTTGCTAAACGCCAACTATATCGCACACCGACTTGGGGGGCATTATGCGTTGCGGTACAAGAACGATAAAGGACGTGTTGCGCATGAGCTGTTGATTGATTTGGCCGAGTTTGAGAAGAAGGCTGGGTTGAAGGTTATGGATTTCGCAAAGCGGTTGCAGGTGGGTGTTTTTGGTTTGGGAAGAGCTATTTGGGTGTGCTTATTGAGTGATGGATTGTAGGACTATGGATTCCATCCGCCGACGTGCTCGTGGCCCATTTCGACAGCAATGTTGATTGAGCCGACTGAGAGCGAGTCTTTACACGAGATCGACCGGTGTGTTTTTCGGTTTCGAGACTCACAATCGTAGTGATTCTGACGCCTTGTGCGTACAAAGGTTCTGCGATGCGATGATCCAAATCCGCAAAGAGGCGGAGGATATCATCACCGGTGCTCAGCCAAAGGATAATAACTTGATTAAGAACGCGCCTCATCCTATTTCTGTGATTGTTTCGTCTGAAGAAGAGTGGAAGAGGTACGTTCCCGTCCCATGCTGAGCTATGGAAGTCAGACTAACGGTTCTGGTAGACCATATTCGCGCGAGGTCGCTGCTTTCCCACTCCCGTGGCTGAAGCAGCGCAAGTTCTGGCCGGCTGTCAGTCGAGTAGATGATGGTGAGTTTAAGCCACCTGGTCTATCTGAAAAGTGGTCAGCTAACACATTTTTGCGTAGCGTATGGTGATATTAACCTTGTAGTGAGTATATTACCTCAAAAGACCTTGTGTACTTCTCCTAACCCTGTGATACCTCTAGTGCGAGTGCCCGAGTGTCGGTGAGCTCGCAGAGCAAGGTCTCTAATCAGCTCCGACAATCATACCTCCTATAGACGTTTTCGATTTACGTTCAGACGTAGTGCTCACCTTCGCCTACGCACTATATTATCTCAACATATATACGCGCTCGTACAACTAGTCTCTAGATTCCCCCGCCATGTCGTCCGCTCAACCGGCGATCATGTTTTTGTAATATTAATTGCATTTTTTGAATACATGTTTGTTAGGATTTGTGAAATACAATGGCACTAGGGGGCCATATGTCACCAACTTCGCCAAAGAGATGATAAGTACGGTTGTTTAGTTTGGTTTAGTAGTATGCACCGCTACGCATATATACCCCACCAAATAGGGTTTTGCTCAATGCGTGTCCAGTCCAATATACTGGCCCTCGGGTCTCGACGTCCTGCCTGGGCTCGTGTGAGCCTCAGCGTGAGTACTGTTCACTATATAGAGTTGCTCCTTAGCTATAAAGTAGACAAGCATATCTTTGTAAAGACAGTTTATTGAAAGCAAGGACCTCTTCAACATCCGCCGAAATTGAACAAGTCTGAGACAGTCAAATACCAAAGGCTATGCATATGAATCGAGACAACCGTGTACTCAGCCGTGTACTACCATATATCACATATATTTGGTCCTCAACTAAGCCCTAGCGTTATCAAATGTAGCAGCTACCGTGGCACTAAAGTTATAGAAGCACATCAGTCAATTACTCGGTGTGGTTTTCCGGATATTACATACCTCCCATCGGTCGAGTACGCAAGGTGGGCAGGGAGACTGTTTCCTCTAGGATCGCAGAAGATGTCGCCGCTGTTGCAAAAGCTAGCGATATTTTGCGAGCTGGTGCTTCCGTCTTTTGGTGCCAAGTCGACAGACGGCGAGTTAATGGGCCACGCGCTGGAGCCTCCACTCTTCAGAGCCGGATCTCCGAACACGTTAATCGAGACAACTTTAGACTTGAAGGTACTGGACAAGTTAATCTCTACGAAGGTACTTGGTCAGTGCAAGCACTTGCGTTTGTAAAGATCATCGAACTCACGGTGAACTACCAGAGCTCCTTTAGAATAGCCACCCAGAATGAAACGTTGGTTCGGGCACGCAGCAGCTTGCTTGGCAAGGTAAGCCTCGGTCGTACGAGCTCCCGCAGCGACAGTTGTGACA
Source organism: Ceratobasidium sp. 395 (assembly GCA_019616345.1). Taxonomy (NCBI): domain Eukaryota; kingdom Fungi; phylum Basidiomycota; class Agaricomycetes; order Cantharellales; family Ceratobasidiaceae; genus Ceratobasidium; species Ceratobasidium sp. 395. The sequence goes on from WSTH01001145.1 coordinate 4,330, forward strand.
TATTCAGCCCTTGTATCGTACGGAACACCGTATGCAGATACACTGGAGCCTAAAGACCTAGCAAGGGCCGTCCCAACGCTGCCCAGCCCTGACTCGGATGTTCCAGCCGCAAATACGAGCTGCTTAGCTGTGCATGCAGCTTGGCGAGGGGTAAGCTCGGTTGGCGCGGCGAAGACAGAGCCTGCGGCAATAAGTGGAACCTGAGTGTAACGAATCAGTATATGCTCTCAGGGTAAGAGTAATTTTAACTCACAACAAAGCTGCTGAAGTGCATTTTGAAAATAAAACAAGCACTAAAGACTTTTGATGAGTGTCGAGTTCAGCGGGCTATCATGTATTTATAGGGTGACAACCCGCCCGCTGGCCGCTTCACGGCTACTACGAACTCCGGCCAAGAATGCCTATTGCCTCCGCCTAGGAAGAGTTCACCGTTCGGTTGTTCGTCATCCCCCCACATGATCCTCCTTAGTTCATAATCCGGGGGACATGTCTCATTCGTTACATTGTGGCGTTTTCCAAGACTTGTCAAGCGCAGAGAAAGAACCGGTCGGCAAACGCAGAGATGCTGAGAAGCTGAAAACTAATTAGGTCGACGATCTGATGAGCTTCCTGATGGAAGCATAGATTGGTGACCGAAATCAACCTGATTGGTTGAATCAACCTGCCTGTGACCAAAGAAGCCGAGATACTCAGGTCAGAGGACATACTCCTAACCGACTTATTTCCGAACCATGCAGACAGAGGAAGATAAACGGGCTTGAGCAATTGAAAGGTCAAGTCAAGTACGTTATAAAAAGTTCCGTGAGCCTGTATCGAGGACCTTGAGGATGCCGCGGCTCATGCGAAAGAATACAGTGCTGGTAGCCTTGGCGGCGAGCACGAGGGACACCCAATCTGTCAGTCCATGTAGACTTCCGCCAGCACACAGAGGCTAGTAGAATTAGAAACTAGACATTTATCTCAAGTACCGATGGCGTGTGCCACCGCTAATCATCTCTTGTGACACTTCGAACAGCAAGCTTGTGCATCTCAGTCATGTCCCGCGTAACCGCTGTCTCGCTAAACCGGCTCGATACGGCAAAAAAAAAAGGGCGAGATGACTTGCAATTGAACTTCCAGGAAGACCTGCCGTATTTTGGGTATCTAATCATTTGAATTATTGATTAGATGAGGATTGTACTGAACTTCTCAATAATAAGTACAATAGCTGGTTGGACGCTCCGTGCCTCCATACCGGCTGTTCCCCGTGGCTGAAGGATCGAACAAATGGGGACAAATATGGTAGTGAGTTCTCACGTGACTAGTTTTGCCAACCCACCAACTTACACCATTGACCAGTTGGTGCAGCCTAGCTACAGAAGAATAGTTGCTGAGAAATGAGTCTAAACAAGGGCGGTTATGGGTAAAATATGGATTGGTAGGATGCCAAATTGCACGTTGTTCTTGCGTTTCCAACACTCAGCGTCGTCTAGTGGTGCTTGTCTTTTAGCTCTGATAGCAAGTAATTGGTGCCCATTGATAGATACCGGACGGAAACCCAAATAGCACTTGGAGCTAGCCTCGCTACCTATGCTCTCTTGTCCGCGTTCCCACCAGCGTAGCACGTTGAGATTGTTCTTTACAGGGTAGATTGACTAAGAATAGCCTACAAAACACAGCTTAAGACCAGGAAACTTCCTACAGCGTGATGTATGCACAGGATCGTAACTTTTCTAATTCTGCCTAGAAGTTCCTTCCCTCCAACGTTCCTTTATTACTTAGTCACCTAACACACTAGAAGAGCCTTTGTTAAGACGTCATTCATACATCGAGGTGTGGCGCAGTAGCTTTAGGGTGTGTATATGCGCTACTAGCGTCGATAGAACTACGGACCATTATTCATCTGCCCCAATTCAAGTATGAGGGATATGTGTTGATTTTTTTGGGGACAGCAACAGTCAATCCACAAGATAGACAAGCTATTAAGGATGTTTATGTTGGGCGGCGGAGCCGCCAGATAGGTGTTCATCACGTGTGCTTTCCGTCTGTATACAGGCCACGCATATACATCCGGTTCTGGGGGATTTCTCCCCCCGACCATCGTCTCTTGTTCATCGTAGTCGCGTGGTCGCGACGCTCTCGACCTCGCGCAACAGTTTACAGTTCGACCAATATCGAATTGGTGTTTGATGGTTCCCAATTGGGTAGCCCGTATAGCACCGTTCTTATAATAACCACAATCATTACGGTGGCTCATAGATCAATCCAAATTTTTCATAATATTGCAAGTACCCGCTCGCTACGCGCTTGCAGCCAGTAGATCCTATAAGTTAAGTAAATGTCAATGGGCGTGGTAGGCACGCTTTATAATCTACCGGGGAGCATAACTCGAGCTAGCCATGTGGTCGTACATCCCCATGCTAGCAAGATCGAAACTGTATGCATTAGGATCCTGAAGGAGAGGGTGACTACCAGAGAGCGAGGCCCTCGAACCTCGTGTCTGAGGATAGAATGTTGGAGCAGAGGTGCCCCCAACGAATAAAGATTGTTCGTAACCCATTGAAGGAGAGAGGTAGCCTGCTGCTGTGTTCGCATCCCTGGAGCTATGGCCAAGCCCTGGAGCTAGTTGATCAGAGCCGTACATATCCATGCCCTGAGGAAACAAGGAAGCTACGACAAGGCTTAGATTATGCTCGTGGGTATTATATTAACACGACTCACTGTCATATTGCCCCGGAAATGGACGCTGTTCTGAGAAGGCTGGAGAGGGCCGGCCGCTTGCTGGACGCGCACGGCGGGCGATAACAACCTGATCTGGATTCTGTATACGGACCGCGCGATCAGAGCACGCGAGCGGATTCTGTTTAGTTTCGGCTCACGTTGTCTAGCCAAGTCCGAATAATTCTCGTGGGCTCGGTAAAAGTGGGGTCTCGCAGGTAGTCATTCCAGGTGTCCAGGGTTTTCAGCATTGCTTGCAGTTTAAGCACAACTGCGGGAGACGGAGAGCGACGATGTTTGTATGTATTGACGCTGGTTCCGAGCTCTGCAGAAAGCTCAGCCATAATTTGCACGACTGGAGGATAACTACGTCGGAACGTAGGAAGTTCGTTACGAGAAACGATAGGCGCCTGTGGGTCACCAGCGTGGATGTCTGCATCGCCACTAAAGTCGCCCAACAACGCTGTCAAAGAAGAGTAGCACCTATAAAGCCACAACATAGGACAGGCCGTAGTTACCAGCACGGATAAAGTGAGACCTACACTCGTAGTGCTAGGCATCCTTTTTGCTCAGGCTTGAAGTGCTCCTTCGGAATGTCGTGGACGAAACGAATGAAGTCCCTGACCCATGTGAGTGCGATCATCGCCTCTTTCAGCCTTCCCGGAAGGTCGAGTGACTGAACGCTCGTTCGGACGTATATACCAGCATGTACTGCTGCCAGCGTGTATCTTGAATCCGCGCCGACGTATTGGCGCAACAATTCATAGCTTTGGCTGGGAGCCTGAACGAGGGACTCGAAATCTAATGTCGAAGACCGGATCGTCAGTTCGATCTGAGCAAGCACAGTAAACGAATGAACATGCCTTGTACGCTCAATCGTTTTGCTGCTGCTTGTTGTTTCTTGTCTTGTCTGTTCACAACCCGGTTCTAACCCATACTGGAGGTCAGCCACAAGAACACGATGAAGCATATCTGTCTTACACTTGCGTTTGGCGATGACGATGGTGAAACTGAAAACGTGTGTTGAGACGATGATTGCTCCTGTGCTGAAAGCAACGGCCCATCAACGGCCCAAGTCGACGGTTGGTGGTCTCTCGTGGTGGGGTAGCCGTGTCGGTAATCCATGTACGCCGTTCCTTGAGGTTCGCAGGTATGCAGAACTACTCGTGGTCTTCCGGCGCTGCCTTGGTAGAGAGTCCGACCGAAGCTGGGGTGTTGTTCGGGATGCGGGTACAAGTCGGAAAGAGAGTCTGGACAAGCATCGAGTATGTCTTTGCCACAGGGGGGAGTGTTGATGGGCTCTGTGGAAGATTGTGTTGTCCTTATAGTTCCCCGTTCCTCGGTCAAGGTCGTTTTAGGCATGTTAATTGTGTGCTGGGAAAAAATACTTCTGGAGAGATGGCGAGGTAGCTCAAAACGAGAGAGGAGAATATTCACGGAGGCGGTCAGCGGTCAAGGTCTGGCAGCTGTGCTGACACAATGAGGCGAGGGGGTCTGCTTTGGTGTGGCCAAGATGTGGCGGCCAGGGTCCGACTTGATAGGGGGATCTGATCCAGGCAACGTGAAGTCGCTGAGGTTGCGTCACAGAGGTGATCTCTAGAGTCACGCTATATGCCATATATAATATGTGTATTGAATGTAAACGGTGTACTTTAGATATTCTTCGATCCACGAGCTTTATTTTGAGTAATCCTACATTGGCCCCGGTCAAACATGGGCCCTCTCAACTTCATATTTCGCATATCGTGCATATCGATTTAAGATAATCGCTCTTTACCATTTTCGGCCCCACACAAGTGTCAGGGGTCGTCGACGGACGCAAGGCATGTGACCGAGCTGGAGAGTAGATGCACGAAGCTCGGTAATTACCTAGAATCCTCTTGTGAGATAGGGAGCACTCGCCGCGACCGCTCCATAAGTAAACAAAACGTTGTACAATTTCCACTCCTCTCAGCTCGTCGCTGCGGACTTGGTGAATACGAAATACTACACTAGTCGATGTTACTGAGGCGGATCGAAAGCACGTTCGATAGAATTGCGGCGCATACATGGCGTAAACTCCCATCTGTAGTACGTAGGGGCGCTGTGACGGCGCCACCACGGCTGCTCAACCAAGGCGTTGAGCGCTTTGGCTATTTTTTTTAATGAGATAATAAGGTATTTTACATATAGCCCTCCTCACACCATCCGCCTAGATTGCGCGACTCTCGCTTTGTGCAGCAGTCTTTCCCAAGGCCGACGAGGCTCAGTTCCTCAACTCTCTGGCTCAGCACATGCTCCACGTGAGCCGACCCCCCAACACTCACGTGGGGTAGAAGAATACAATCACTAAATTTCTGACGTCAATATGCACGATATGCAAAATATGAGGTTGAGGGACCGCAAGTATTATATCAACAATAAACACGATCTCGTGCAAATGCCTCATCTCGCATTTACAAGAACCGGCTGCTCAAACAGAAAGATCTTGCTTTATTCGGGCATGCGTTTTGCGTTATTCTCAGTGCAAGGCGCCTCTCATTGATCTGAACGGCGTTATCCCATACCGACCACTCCAAGCGAGCTTCCTGCCACTCTTCCGGCTGGCTTTTTTCATAGCTGTCTCAAGTCTACAAGGCAGTAATCAAACATTTAGTCACCAAAAATGCTTTGTTAATTACTCTCGAGGCTTTGACAATCGCTTCGCTTAAACAATGAACAACTTGTATTTCGTTAGATATTTACCCTCGTGGGCATAACAGTGGTGTCAGAGCTGGCTGTTTACCGCTAGTCAATGACGGAGACATCTAAGTTAGCTAAATGCGCATGCGTGAGTCAGCTCTTGGTGGCAGCGATTGATCTCGAGCTGGTCGATTTGGAAGAAGCGATTGCCTAGCATCCATATAACCGTACTAGCTCACTCACGCAGCTATCATAAGTAGGCGATGAGGGGCCTCATCGTGGTCAAAACACAAGCAGATTGGGCGTTCGTCCCAAGGTTGAAATAGCAAACCATGGATGCGATTCGGCTGCGTTTCGTTTGGGCGTTCCACGACATATCTCTAACGTCGGCACACTGACACTTGTCTAAGTCTTACACACAAAGTCATACTAAGATGCCCTCCGTGAAAGCTCTCTGTAGACATCCGAGGCTACAATGGGCTGTATGGGCTGCGTTGGCAAGCGGTCTTGTCTATCATGGAACACAGAGAAGCGCCGTCAAATGACGATCTGTGCATCTCGAAAATCACTTGACCGTCAGGACTCGACACCGAGCAACGATGACAAGATTAAATCCCAACAGCGTGATTCTACGTTCGACGTGGACGACAACTGCAATGGAGATCAGGGAGATTCTCCCCTTGCATCACAGGTATAGCCTATCGCATATACTCGAACCGAACCACCAAATTCGCCCCGGTCGCCATCTTCCAACACCCCATCACCATGTCAATCGTTCCCGCCCCGCGTTACCCGCGCTCATATCATTCTTCCCGGCCGCGGGAGCAGGAGCTAGACAGAATTCGGTTCTGGGCAGCACCAAAAGTTCGAGAAGCAAATTAAATGGGTGCATTTGATGTGTTTCAGGTTGGTCGGCGATAGGTCGGCGTTTAGTTGAAGTGTCGGTGGTATATGTCCGAATATGGTGTGTGGCGCGGCCGACATCGTAAGCGCTCGAGGACTTATAGGTTTTTCTCGCAACAAGCAACCTTGGAGAAGGTTGAAGAAGCGAGATGAGATCTAGGAAGGTGTTTTTGCTTGGAGATGAGATGGAGAACTGAGGGCGATGGTGGTGGCAGGGTTTTTCGGTGCTCTTTTGTGAATAAGTGGAGGTTAAAATGGTTTATCAGTCAAGGGGTTGTATGCGTGAGGGTGAGAACTCATGGCCGAAATTCACAAAAATGAGAGGCAAAAAATTCAATAATAAGCTACTTACAAGATATGAACTCCGACTTTGAGATCTGTTTCAACTAGCTCAAGCGCATTTTACCCCATTTGCCACCCTATTCTTCACACAGCGTGTACGTCTACTCCCTTGCTCTAAGCGCGGTTCGATGAGCTCGTGTGAGCCTCGAGGCTCACACGCCGCTCGAAATGAGACTTTTCAATCACTCGTGAGTATTTTCAGTCCGTCGTCACTCTCATTCACATTACTTTTCTGATTGTTCGTACCTTGCCACTGGGGTGTACCTCCAGGGCATCACACAGCATGAGCGAGTTAGAACGCTGGGAAAGTCGCCCAAATAACTCTCTTGCCCGTTTAGCTCCTTTGTCTTGTGTCGGGCAGGAGGTATGCGCATTAATTCACGAAGGAGGAGATGAGCTTGTAGCTGGAGTGAATGGGACCCAGGATATGGCGCATGAGTGATTAAACCAGGACAAGGCAGCTAAGAAACGGACCTCTAGATGGTAATCCTCATATAATCCAAAAGCAGACGGAGATGCGTCGAGATATGCCCAAAAGCGGGAGGTGAGTTCCCTAAAATGTACCAGCGCCACCTCAACATGCTGTTTAATGTGGCGAGTTTATCAGCGACAAGGCAATCACTGATTGCCGTCCCATTCTGTCAGATTGTGGATGAAGAGACAAGGGGAAAAGATAGAAGACTTGAGCATCAGAGGATGTTCTGGACTCGGAATGATTAGAGTATGATGGCAATCGAGAGTAACCTAAAAGCACGTTTGTATAGTAAGACCGGGACAAATGTTCCTGCGGGTGGAGTGCATATACAGTTATGCAGAAACTGGCAGCGCAGGGCTGATATGAGATGGACATATCGATGTATCTGCGACGCATTCTGAACGGCTCCCAGAGGCACAATCGTAGGTCCGTGATTGGATTTTAGCGTTCTGTTCGGCAAGCAAAAAGCAACTCGCACTCATTGTCGACGATTATAGACCGAACAGCATTACAGTCAAACCAAGGCGAGCGTGCGATGCGTTCATTCCAACCGGGTTTTCCATTTCCTGGGGGCGGGGTTCAGTAAGCGCCGATAATTTGCAATAACGCTCGACACCACCAACGGAAAGAGAAACAGACTTCCGTCGGTCGCAGCGGCTCAGAGTTCAACGCATTCGTTGGTCATCTGCGAAAATGGGCTCAGGCTATAACTACACGGCGGGAGCTCGCTTCCAAGGCCAGAAATCCCCCGCCCCGCACATCACTACACACCATGTCTTCCGCTCGCTACTCTGCGCTCCCAACGTCGGACCACCCCCAGGCGCCTACCACACTTAGTCATGAATCCACTGCCTGGTTCTGGTCTGCTCGCGATGTCCGTTCTGTACAAGTTGAAGTCATTTCGGTCGAGTCCAAACCCGAGGAGGATGAGCCGTCGGCGCGCATGCCGCCTTCACCCCAGGACGCCGTTTTTTCCAACATTGTCCCCGCGCGTACGGAGGAGGTTGACCAGCTTGAGCGCGCGCTTGCCGAGGCGGGTTTTTTGTCCCTTGACGCCCTCGCGGCACGGAGGCAAGGCGACGCCCCTCCACAATATGATGTCCCGCCTGCGCCCAGCTACGAGACGGTGGAGGACCCGGTCACTCTCGCGTCCTACTTGTTCAGATATGGGTTTGGTAAGCTCATTTCGCGTTGCCACCGTTTTTTCATTTTGCTCATTTATTGGTTGCAGTATTCCCGCTTTTCTGGCTAGTCGGCGCTTTCATCATCGTCTCCGACCTCCAACACGACACCAGCTCGTTATCCAACACAGAGGCCCAGCCCTCGTCGACTACTACACCAAAATCCCCATACGAGCTCCAGCTCAAAGGGGAAGAGATGGCGTTGCTCCGTCTCGCCGAACTAAAATGGGCTTGGCGATGTGCGTACGCGTTTGCCATCTGGTTTGTGCTCTTCATCACCGTGATCGCGGTTGTCATTGGCACCGGCTGCGTTCGATTATTCTGAATCACCAGCCTTTTCGCTTCGCACTTCGTACACTATTCCCGCCCTCTGCATATATCCCTCATTGTTGGGTTGCTTTCGCCTTCGTTTCTGAATTATGAATGTTTATTCTTTGACCGCCCTCACGATCCTTCGTTTTCTGTCTACTCATATCAATGTATATTATGCATTCACCGTAGAAATCATTACTTGCATGTTCCAACTCCATCCGTTTTTCATTTGAGCGCCACACGGCGGTCTCGACGTTTTCGGTGTTCCTGGGATCATGTGACTGATCGTTCAGGATTTCATAGCGCCGACATTGCCGACGAAATTAATGCGTTGACTCGAGCTCTTTTGGATTTTATAAACCTCGACTGATGCTTGAAGTTTTGCTCATTCCCTTTGCTCTTCTTACCATACTCTGCTCATTCTAGGACTCTTGACCATGTCTACTACTCGCCAACCCCTCTGGCTTCGTTGCGAGAAGAAAGAGTTTGAGCGTCGTGCGGCACTGACTCCTACGACCGCCAAAAGGCTACTCAACGCTGGTTTCGACATTACGGTCGAACGTGATCCTCAACGGATATTTGACGACGAGGAGTATGAACGGCAAGTTTGTTTCGCTCCTCTATTTATTATCCGGCTGATCATCCACTGCTCTGATCGTCCACTTCTCCAGGGTCGGCTGCAAGCTCGCCGAAAACAACAGCTGGCCCTCTGCACCTGTCGAAACTCCCATCATAGGTCTTAAAGAGCTCCCAGTCTCGACCTCGCCCCTTCCGCACACGCATATCCAATTCGCGCACTGCTACAAGCGACAAGCCGGCTGGGCCGACGTTCTCGCCCGGTTCTATCACGGCGGCGGAACGCTCTACGACCTCGAGTTCTTGACCGACGCGACGGGCCGACGTGTCGCCGCGTTTGGATATCACGCTGGGTTTGCGGGCACTGCGGCGGGTGCTCTAGCGTATGCGGCGCAGGCGCGGGGCGAGACGTTGGGCGAGCTCGTGCCGTTTGAGAATGAGGATCGGATGGTGGAGAAGGTGAAGAGTGTGCTTGGTGGGAAGAAGGTTCGGGCGTTGGTTATTGGTGCGCTTGGACGGTGTGGGCGGGGTGCGGTAGATTTGTTTAGGAAGGTTGGAGTTGATGAGTAAGTTTTGTGGTATACTTTTGACGAACAGTCCTGACCGGATGTTTAGGGACGATATTCTCAAGTGGGATATGGATGAGACTGCCAAGGGAGGTCCATTCCAGGAGATTCTTGACGGTGTGTAGGATGTATACTTATTGTCGAACGAGGCTGACTCGTTTACTGTAGTTGATATATTTGTCAACTGCATTTACCTTTCATCCAAGATCCCTTCGTTCCTTACATACGAATCGATCGCCGCGGCAGGTGCCTCACGACGCCTCAGCGTCGTTGTCGACGTCAGCTGCGACACAACGAACCCGAACAACCCGATTCCGATTTACAACATCAATACGACGTTCG
>WSTH01001146.1:0-14383 GCA_019616345.1 Ceratobasidium sp. 395
TGATCGGCGGAGAGCGTACTGGTGTGGCGTTCCAGCGTGGGACTGCGTATTGCGAACAGTTGGATGTGCACGAGTCGACGGCCACGGTTCGCGAGGCCCTTCGATTCTCTGCGTATTTGCGCCAGCCGTACGAGGTCTCGAAGGAGGATAAGGATAAATATGTCGAAGAAGTCATTCAGTTGCTGGAAATGGAGGATATTGCTGAGTACGTTTCAGTCGTTCTTTGCTTCGTACATCGCTAAATTTGGGTTGCAGTGCTATGATTGGCGTACCTGGTTTCGGTCTCGGTGTGGAGGCTCGCAAGCGTGTCACGATCGGTGTCGAACTTGCCGCCAAGCCTCAGCTTCTTCTCTTCCTCGACGAACCTACCAGCGGTCTCGACGGTCAATCTGCGTACAACATTGTTCGATTCCTTAAGAAACTCGCTGCCGCCGGCCAGGCAATCCTGTGCACGATTCATCAGCCCAACGCGCTTCTCTTCGAGCAATTCGACAACTTGCTCCTGCTCCAGCGCGGTGGAGAATGTGTGTACTTTGGACCTATCGGCAAGGATAGCCAACACCTCGTCCAGTACCTCGGTGATCACGGCGCAGCGTGCCCTCCCGACGCTAACCCCGCCGAGTTCGTTCTCGAAGCGATCGGCGCCGGGTCTCGCGAACGCATCGGGCCGACTGACTGGGCCGAACTATGGCGTCAGAGCAGGGAGTTTACTCGCGTCAAGCAGGAGATCGCGCGTATCAAGGAAGAAGCGGCGAAACAACCGCCCGAGGTGGACCCCAAGGCGAATGACGAATACGCGACGCCGTTTTGGTACCAACTCCGGGTTGTTTCTGAGCGTACGCTCACCGCGTTCTGGCGCCAACCGGACTACGGTTTCACTCGTCTGTTTACGCACGGGGCGATTGCTCTCTTGACCAGTTTGACGTTCCTGCAGCTTGGAAACTCAACCCAGGAGCTTCAATATCGTATATTCTCGATCTTTATGGCGACAATTATGCCGGCGATTATCATTGCTCAGGTCGAACCTATGTTCATTATCGCTCGTATGATCTTCATCCGCGAGTCCTCGTCGCGCATGTACTCTCAAATCGCGTTTGCTCTTGGTCAACTTATGGCTGAGATGCCTTACTCGTGAGTAAACTTTGTTCCGTTTGATTGGATAGTCAGATTGATTATAATCTTTTAGCGTTTTATGTGCTGTTGTTTACTTCTTGCTCTTCTACTTCCCTGCTGGCTTCCAAACTGCGCCAAGCCGTGCGGGTTATCAGTTTTTTATGTTCCTCGTGACAGAGGTATGTCACATTCTTCGTTGACTATCAATATCCGGCTCAAATCGATACTAGATCTTTGCCGTGACTCTCGGACAAATGCTCGGCGCCTTGACGCCGACTATCTTCATTGCCTCTCTGCTCAACCCGTTCATCCTAGTCACATTTGCCCTTTTCTGCGGTGTGATGATCCCCAAGGACTCCCTTCCCAGATTCTGGCGTGTTTGGATGTACCAGCTCGATCCGTTTACGCGCATGATCTCGGGTATGGTCTCCACGGAGCTTCACGGGCTGAAGATTACTTGCAAGCCTCTCGAGTTTGCGACCTTCCAGCCGCCGTCGGGTCAGACGTGCGTCCAGTGGGCCGGAGACTTTGTCAATGCGAGCGTGGGCTACTTGGATAACCCAGACTCAACCGCTGACTGTAAGTCTTCTAAACCGAGATGGCTTGAAAATTACACTAACATCGTATTTTATAAAAGGCCGTTACTGCCCTTATTCGTATGGTGATGACTTCTATGCCCCTCTCGGCATCTCCTTTGATAATCGTTGGCGTGACCTCGGTATCATGATTGCTTTCACGGTGTTCAATACCCTTGTTACTCTGGCCGCGTCTAAGGCGTTCAAGTTCTCAAGGCGATAATCTCGAGCCTCCTACTTTAGGTTTCGTTTATTTTCTTGCTATTTTTTATATGAGTTGTTGTCATTCGTTCGTAGAGCCACTATAGATAGTCGGGTATGGAATACACTATTGCGTTGCTTTGCTTTCGGTTTTGCATATCCTTTCTAAAAGAGGTTGAATCTAAGAGCTCCATTGAAGTGTCAGAGCTCAGTCAACGCGGGTAATGTATTGCAAAATTTCAAGTCTCCTATAACTGATTGGATTCAAATTTGATGAGTCTTGATAGGCTCTGCGATCGAAGCAGGTGGCAGTGCATAAGAAGCCTAAGTGCGCTAATGGTTTGTTACTTAAAATTGGAGTCCAACGAGCTCTTTTGAAATACCTTTTGGCCGATTGATACTCATACGCCTATGCTTCTACTCGGGATCTAGCGACTCGGGCACTGGTAATCGTAATCCTGAACGAGATTTCCCATATCCGTCCAGGACACCAGAAATTTGCTGAAAGTTTTTACCAGTTGACTCAGTTCTACGCTTTGATTTGTAGCAAGGTAAGCGCGTCGGACTCAAGTGTGCGCGGTGAGAGGAAGGGAGTAACGACTGGATTGCTCCGCAGGCGCGGGCGAGAATAAATTAAGGGTTCAGGGCCAGGAGTCGGGCATATACGGCTTTGAGCCCATAATCTGTACTAGTGTACCCCTTAAGTATTAAGCCACTGTCTCTGGATACATCCATTTCATGGATTTAGAGTAGCTCATCGCACCTATCTGGACACGAAGTAAATTTAGAAGATCACATTCTAATGTCCTCTGGCTACCATTTCTGCCACTAATCTGGCCTCAGTATCGCCTCCTAGATAGACCCTGATTCATCCTGCTTTACTTTCCTTGTGACGGACTTAGGTTAGGGGGAACACAGCTGACAAAGGGTGGACTGTGAATTAATTATATTTAGTTCTTGCTCTTCGTGCCGCTGTCGTTCACAAAGCTCCGATACCTTAAGTTGCCGAGCTTTCATAGCTAGCACTCTGCATACACACCGATTCTACACTAAACTCTTAAATTAGTGCAAGTTTAGAGCTATTTCGATTCTATGTATTACGAACTTGCTCACCCAGATCCCTGTAAAACTCGCTAAGCTAAAGTTCTTCACCCCGCTTCGACCTCATCCTGGGTACCTGAACGTCAACACCCTTTACCCCCTCCTGAGCCTTGATTGTTTCAAGAATCTTTGCGCTGGCCCCACCCGTTCCGTCCCAGACGTTTTTCGGTACTGAAAACAACTGAACATCCTCGAGTTCTCCTACACGGCCCACGTGTTGTACGCCTGAGCCTTGAATAGACTCTGAAGTCCGAGTTGCTAGCGTGTTGGGGTTTGTGAAGAGTGGGGATTGGGGAGACAGTGTAACGGCGAGATAAGTGAATGCAGCGTAATCGAGACGCATTGGTGTTGCCATTCGGTTGGGGTAACAGCTGTAGAATTTGAGGCGTGAGATATCTTTGTCATAATTCTACCCATTAAAGAACATGTACTCGCGGCTTGTGGAGGCTGAGATGAGCGTGGATGACGTCAGGGTCCAGCCGGATATCATTCAGTGGCTGTGTTGATCCACGCTCAATCTCTTCCTCTCCCTCACACCGTTTAGTCTACTTTTTTTCATCACGACTCTAGTCACTTGGAATACTCTTTCTGATATTACGACTTACTAATAAAAAGAGGATAAATTGAAATCTCCAGCATTATGTTTGTTAAGAAGCGTGGTGGGAGTACACAAACCACTATCACAGGAACCGCGGTGCGTCAATCTCCTTGCCAAGCCCTCTAACTAGTTTTTGACAGTACTTGGATCTAATTTTTTGTTAAATTTTTAGTACCCTACCGCTCCCCCAGAATCAACTCAGCATCATGGACACAAAATTCCAGAGATTGCAGGATCTTCCGGGGGTACGTTAGCATTCCTCTGCGGTTTACCCCTAAACTGAGCCTAAGTTGCCTCTCAGGCTTTCTCGGTCTCGTCATTGGCCTTGGTGTTCTGATAGTTGCATGCTGTATCGGAGTTTGGATCCTTCTCAAGAAACGACATGACCGTGGCGAACCCCTCTGGCGAAAACGCAAGAACGTTGGTGAATTAACTTCCCGGTCCAAACCAATGTTCGGTGGGAGAGGCAAAGGGTGGGTTCGTACAGGAGATGGCGACGACGAAGTCTACGCCGAGGACAATGCCCGTGGTGGTATCGGCCTGTCCATCCCGCGCTCGAGGTCACGTTCCCCGAATCCAAACGGAGGAGTCTACGGAAATCGCGGCCATGCAGCGTCGGCATCAACTGTCAAATTGTCAGCGGCCCCAGGACCGTATCCTGAGGCATTCGAGGCGCGGGATTCAATTGATAGTTTGGTTGAGGCGCCTAACGCACCGAGGGGAAAGTACCAGGGGGTTGAGGGACATGATCATGACCATGACCACGACCATGACCACGATGATGACCGCGACGTGAAGCACTCTCCTAGTTCTTCTACATTTTCAGGGGGCACACGATTTAAGGAGGCCATTTGAATGTGTAGGATTTTCATACGCTCCTGGCGTTCGCTGAATGCTCTGGCGATGGATCTGTTTGTACAAATTGCTCGACGTCTTGCTTGGATTGCGTGTAGCTTGTTTTGGATGCACTGATTGTAATACTCATTTTTGCTGTCTCAGGTTGGATCCAAGTTTTGTCAATATGAAGCCCGTAAATTATTGCACAACGATCTAAGAAAAGAGCATGCCGGAAGCGTTATTGGCATGTAATTTAACTACCATCTAACAATGATTTTTTAAAAGTACAACGAGACAAACTTCTCGTTCCCAAAATAGAAGCGGATAAATATGTCCAAGAATAGGATGGATTCATAGAGGCTTGGCGATTACTGAAACTTAGAATGGTGTCCCTGATGGATCGTGAGCAGAACACCAGGTCGATAGTGAAACCGAAAAACTTACAGGCTTAGGCGGGAGAGGTGGGGGTTTTGGATGATATGAATGCATGGCTCGATTTGTCAGAGGAGTGGCGGCCTCGGCAATAACAAATGCTTCATATTGGTCTCCGACCTTACCTAGACCCCCGTCCTAAATAAGAGAAGCCAAGGTAAACAAAACAGTGCTGCACGGTTATTTTCTCGCTTACCCCTTCTTCGAGACCGAAGAATCCTTCGATTTGAGCCTCTAACCCATGCTGAAAGCTCTCCGGTACCAAGTCTGCAACGTCCGCTAACCCAAGTGTGATGGCGTATGTCGCAAACGTCACCGCAACAGGGACGAGTATGTCCCGCTTCCTCTTACATGCAGGACTCAAATTCCTCCTGGCGAGTTCTGCACGAACCAGCTTGAGTTTCGATCTATGGGACTTGATTTTGTATAGTTTAAAGGAGGCGATAGGAAGAGCGAGTGGCGCAAGGGCACCGGCAGAACCTGCTGTAGACCCGGCAGTGAGAGTAAGGGAGGTTATGTATGATGCAAGAGCGCGTCGGTGGGAGATTTCTTCATGAATAAGCTTGTGACTTGGCCAGATTCCGCATTGAAAACCGTAGTCATGCTTACTATCCTTGAGCTTGTGCATAGTAGGGTAGATTAGCAGAGTTGTGTAGCGGGAAGATTGTTATATATGCTCACGACCTACCGAGACTGGGGCATGAAAGCAAGTAACTGCGGTTAGGTGAACGTCGAGAGACGCAGCCTAAGAAGGTCTTGGCGCAAGGATGTCATGATAACCCGTATAGTGAGTTTATAAAATTTGTGGGAGGTAACTACTTCTACGGGAAGCGCTGCTCTTGGCCCGCGCGTATCGAGCGGGAAGAAGGGTCTAGCGGCTGTGCTTGAGGCAACGTTGCAAGCAAATGTCAAAGTCGGTAACGATGAAGGATTAAAGTTGCGGGGGATTTTTTGAATCTTTCAATCTGGCGAAAAAAGACAAATATGCCGTCTGGAGCGAGAGCGTAGTAGGGGGATTTCAGTCTATCAGCTAGAGGCGGCAGAACCAACAGAAGTATCAAGCGAAGACCAGAATTAAGAGAGCCAGTTGTTGATTTTACCAGTAGTACCTGGTGTACCATTCAGAAGCAGTTTTACAGTATGAGCAGGGAGCTTGAGGTAGTGAGTCCGACCGAGTGCTGTGTCTTACAAGAGATCGAGTTTAATTCAAGGTTTACAAGTAGGGAGCAGGGATATTTCCGGGAGATTCCTATTAGCCCTCTATATCTGACCTGATTGTGCTGCTTAGCGCAAGTATCGTAAACGGGATGGTGGCATGAGTGGAACTGTGACAGTACAACCACCAAGGGTTACTGATGTAACCGGACTCTGGATCGTTACAGGTCCAAGCTTACCCACGTGACTTCTGTTGTTCTCCCACCACGTCCCTTCTGCTGTCACCGTCGTCTTGATTACTATGCCATAGCTTTGAAATCGATACTCTTCCAAGTATGTCTCAGCCAAATATATCTAAACCAACAACTTCTGTGCCTTTAAGCAAGACTGATTCACAATCCTCCGACTACTTTGACGATGATCCTGAATTCGCCGAGGCTCTAGCCACCCTCGACGACCATACTCTGTTTGGATCTCAACCTCTTGCTTGTCTTGACAATGTCTCTTGTGATCTGGGTGACATATCTAAACCCTCTAGTCAAGGTCGTAAACGCAGGCGATCCCTGTCTCCAGCTGGTCAAGAAAACTCTCCAAAAGATATTACTGGGGATATCCTCTCTGTACGACTACCCAACTCTGGATGCGATTCTGTATCTCCAGATAACAACTCAAGCATACACTTTCCAACATTCGATCCTGGTAATTCTACCACGCCCAAAATCGATACCTATGCTGCCTCAAAGTTCGGTGAATTTGGGGATTATTTCCGACGAAAACGCGCAAAACTCCAGAACCAGAATGCAGACATCAACTCACAAGAAAAGCGGTCTTCTCAGACAACGCTCTTCAAATCATTATCAATATTTGTGCGTCTTGTCGTTGTATGCCCTGTCAATTATGGTTAATTATCCTTCTAGATTACGGGCAGGACGGTCCCCTCTCTTCAAGTCCTGAGGGCCTTGATAACCCAGCATGGTGGAGAATTTCATGCTTATTTGGACCGAAAAGAAATGGTGTAAGTCAAATTCCTCCGATGCGATGTGTTTTCGGAGCATTGATCTAGCTCTTCAAAGTACCCACGTAATTACGAGCAACCTAACTCCGGCCAAGGCTCTCGAATTCAAGCACATGAAGGTGGTTCGACCAGAGTGGCTCGTAGATAGTGCAGCCGCAAACAAGCTTCTGCCCTGGTCTGACTACAAGTGGAACCCATTAGACATTTCAACCCAGCTGCTCGTGCCTCAGACTCCTATGTCTACGTCGTCACTTGCACCCCAAACCTCGCCTATTCCACCAGCTCATAGCCCAAAGTTGTCCAATCCAACCTTAGGGAACAACGATGGGAGTACGATTACCAATGTTTCTCCCACTACGGAGCCCATTACACCACTTCTCGAAAACAACAAACCATCAGTACCACTCGCGCCACTGGCACTTCCCGTCTCAAATTCTCCCATTTCAGATCCACCCATACTTATGCCCCCACCTGCTGCTCCTTCTGGGCCCTCTCGCGCTTCTTACGCCGCACACAAGTCGAACCCCGAAGCTGAACGCCTCATGAAGTCTGCAGAGTGGCGCGAGGCTCATACATCTGCGTCAGGTGAAACATTCATCCAAGGATACTATCAACATTCCCGCTTGCATCATCTATCTAAATGGAAAGCGGAACTCCGAGATCTAGTCGCCAAGGCTCAAGAAGACGCCGAATCGCATATCTCTAGCGATGCGAGACCGAGTATCCTTGGTGTCAGTAACCTTGACGCGCGACGGAAAAATAAGGGGAAAAGCCGGGCGAGCGAGAAGGTTATCATGCACTGTGACTTCGATTCGTTCTTTGTTACCGCGGGTTTGATCACTCGGCCCGAGTTAAAAGACAAGCCTGTAGCAGTTTGCCATGCATCCGGAGCTGGAGTTGGTCACAGTACTAGCGAAATAGCTAGCGCTAGTTACGCAGCAAGAGCTTTTGGTGTTAAGAATGGGATGAGGTATGTAGTCATGTTACCCAATAAACATAATAGACGGTTAATTGGATTTCTTGTAGCTTGGGGCAAGCGCGACAGCTTTGTCCAGATATTCAAACAATTCCTTATGAGTTTGAACTGTACGCAAGGATTTTTCAAGTCTACCACGGCATATCGTTTATTTCTTTGACAGATATAAAGAGCTTTCCCTTAAGTTCTACACGATTCTCATGGAGCTTTCAGATGATCTTCAAGCGGTATCGGTTGACGAGGCTCTGATTGAAGTCACCAGTGTGGTGGAAGCTCTGCGAACACACGCTCTGGAATCAGGGCAACTACAGGCTGAGTCGTACGAAAAACAGCTAGCCGAAAGTATTAGGGATAAAGTGCGTTCCGCTACCGGATGCGAAGGTGCGTGGGATTTGATTCCTACAATTGACCGCAAGCTGAATTCTCTTGATTCTTTTTAGTAAGCATTGGCATTGGTCCAAATATCATGCTCGCTCGACTAGCCACAAAGCGTGCAAAGCCTGCCGGGTCCTTCTTTCTCTCAATCGCTGATGCACCCACACATATTGCCGAACTAGATATTGTGAATCTTCACGGGTTCGCCAAGGCTGTACGAGATAAGGCTATACTCAGTTTCGGAACCAGCAAGCTCGAGCAACTAGCTGGAAAAAGCAAAGGCACGTTGCAGAAGGCACTTGGAGACAAGAGTGGAGAGCGGATATGGAATGCGATTCGGGGAATTGATGACCGGGTTTTAGAGAGCGACAAGCCGAGAAAATCAGTCTCTGCTGACGTCAACGTGAGTACCTCACTGATAACTCCGAGAGCGGCCATACTCATGTCTATAGTATGGTATCCGATTTGAGAACAATGAACATGCGGAAAAGTTCGTTCGTGGGCTTGGGAAGGAAGTTTCAGACCGTCTCAAGGCCATTAACAAACGAGGACGAACTCTCACCCTCAAAGTTATGAAGCGGCATCCTAATGCTCCCAAGGAAGCTCCAAAGGTGCGTTGATTATCTTCTTGTTCGACCAAATCTCATTCTATTATCGCAGTTTATGGGACATGGCAAGTGTGAAACCATCAACAAATCCTGCTCAATTTCAGGCCCACACGGTTCAGCAACGGACGATCCGGATATCATCGGCAGAGAGGCTTGGGGAGCACTACAGGCCATGGCTATCGACCCAGTGGAATTACGAGGAATTGGTATTCAAATTCAGAAGCTGGAGGATACTGATCGACCTAGTAACGCTGGGCAAGGCCAATTAGCCATGCGATTTCGACAAACCGTTGCGAAAGCCACTATTGATAAGCCGGCTCCTCTAGGTCATCCTCTTCAAAAAGCGACTGCTCCTCTCGTTCGACAGATTTCACTTGTCGACGTAGACGCACTCGAGGACGAGCAGCTCTCCAGACCTAGGAAAATTCCCGCTCCTCTTGCACAACAAATATCATTTATAGACGTGGATGCCCTAGATGACGAGCTACTTCTCAAACCTATGCCTGGACGAAAGGAAACACCCTATGATTTGACGATGCTTTCCCAGCTCGACGAAACCGGAGTGGCCGAAGTGATGAACGGTGGAATCAATCGTGCTCGCTCTCTTTCTGTGCCGAGGCTCGGATATCCCGTACCAAGTTCCTCGAAGGCCGCCTCCTTGTCGCCCCGACGAGCCCAAGGCCGCAAACAGTTGAGCAATATGGGTCCGCCAACGACTATACCCGACCGATCCAAGCTTTTCCCTATCTTCAATCGCCAATTTAACCCCGTCCCTGACCAAGAGCTGGTCTCCCTGAATATCGATCCGGTAACCTATGCCAAGATGCCGAAAAAGGAGCAAAGGGCTTTGGTCTTCGAACGCCGTACTGCGAGGGGGTTGGATGGAGCAGGGCGACCCATCTATAAGCGAAAACGGCGATTCCATGTGCCCCAGGGCAATCGTATCTACAAGACTGTTCAAGCCGTCAAAGTTGAACTCCCGACTATTCAAACCGCAGAACCAGGGGCACCCGCCGTGACCGAGACAGGCGACATCCAAGACATGATGCGCGCTTGGGTCGAAACCAAGGCTGCTAGGAAGCTGGGCCCAGACGCACGAGAGGTCGCCCACTTTGGCACCTTCCTTGAGAAGTCTATGGCGACAGATAAGGGAATGCAGCGGGCGATAGAGGTCATGAAATGGTGGAAGCATGTATGCATGAATAGCTGGGGTCCGAACGACGAGCGACGTGGCCAGTATGGAAGGGAGTGGTGGGTAGCATGGTGGGAAATTAAGGACAAGCTTGACGCGATTGTTAAAAGTCGATTTGGTGGAAAGCTCAACTTGAGCTAAGAGGTTATGGACATAATTATTCGCACTTCGTATATCCGAAGTCTAAGCAGTATACTATGTATGTCGTTACGGTTACAGCACATATCGGAATTTTGGATTCTGGAGATCCGTTAGGTCCTGGTGCGCACACATTCAGCAAAGATACACATCGCAAACCGAAACTCATACCGTCTCGGTAACTTCGGATGTCTCCAGCCCTACTCTTCCCTGAATCGCATCCCGCCGTTTATTCTCTCGGGCTAGCCGTCTTCGAATCACTAATAGCAGAACGATACAGCAGCTATAACAGGTACCAATCACTAGGATAATTTTTAATGGTAATTGATTGTAAATCATTTGGTTCAACGTACCAAACCATGGTAAATAGTTGCTATATTGAGTTGATCGTCGTCATTAAACCAGTTGCCTGAATCCAGAACTGACTAACCGAGGTTTATATTTCTCTAAGATTATGCAAGTCATGTTAGTTTGAGTAAATTCTTAAGCTCCCGAGGCGAAGTACCTTGCCACATATGAGGTCCAATTAAGTTACCAACGCAATAAGCGGATAGCATAATAGCTTGTGTCCTGTTCGTAAAAATTCAGACCATGTTGGATCATACAAGCTGCTATATTCTTACGTCGAACGCTTGGTATGCCCTGCGGTACTCGATGTTTGCAAAGCCAATCCTAAGACAAACCCAGTAGTCCCGATATCTAGACAAAGTTAAGCTGTTAAGCAGCAATCAACCCAAGGAGGCATGTATTCACCAGTAAGATAGACCGAAATGAGTAGGCCGATTTTATTCGCCCAGGGCAACGAGGTGACCAGAATGGCGGAGAGAACGTCTGAGACCATATATGCCGAGCCAATATAGGCTCTTGCGTCGCCAAAATATTCGACCAATTTGACGCCCGTGTATATAGTGATGACTTTGATGGACAATCAGTGGAACAGCAGCGCGATCGACTGATCATGCTTACTCTCAATGACACCATCCAGAGTCCCAAGAAGAGTAGTTTGGAATCGAGTAAATCCAAATGACTCGACAATGAGACTGAAATCATATTTTACAGATGAGAGACCCATGCTCAGCGATTTTGCTTACCCACGCTGAATCCCGATTGAGGTAGGGATGTTATTACATAGAGAAAATGAAGCAAATAGCCATGTTTTCGGGTCTCTTAAAGCTTCGTAGAACCTAGATTCGGCGCTGAGGTTTCAGATAGGAATATCTACCAGAATTGGGGACCTACTGCTCCGGCTTCCATGCCCTATGCTCTAGATCTAAACAGCAATTAGGATTCTAAAGAACCGCGAAGTTCAGTAAAAAAAATACTTGTCTCATGTTCTCGCACTCGTTCAACTGCTAATTTCCGTTCTTTTGCCGTCAGAAATGCGGCGGTGGAGACAGAGTCAGGGAAATAAAACCAGTAAGCTACCGCCGTGATGAATGTCAAGGCGGCGTTGAGAAGCGTGAACCTATTTTATACCATGTTATTGATTGTCGGACGCGATTACACTGGCACTGACCATTGCCAAGGTGCTAGCCAGGTAGACTTGACCGAAAGTACGCCATAGCCCATGAGATTTGAGACAATTTGAGCTAACATAATTAGGCGAACATAAACGTTTTATCGCACTTGAAGCATACCTGTGCCATTCATCAAAACTGGAGTGATGTGAGCAGACATCAGACGGAACGACGAGAAAACTTACACCAATATCCCACTCGCGAGCTCTGTTCCTTTTTCGTATAAAACATCGAAGTAACCAGTAGGAATGCAAAAGTTACCGAGCACTCGCTTGCCCCGAGAACGAACCTACAGATCATCAGTCCAGTGAAGGATAAATGAGTAGATTGGAACAGCATCGCCAGACTCCAGATCTACGATAACTAGTTCGGTTACTCGAGATATTTATCAGCGATGAGACGCCACGTACAAATATGTTGAACGAGAGCCATTTTCCGATTGGAAAATATTGTAGCGCCACATTTTGTCTAGGTGTTAAACATTCAGCGACACCAAGTTAAGTTCAATGGAGAACTAACGGGAATGAAAATAGCAGGTATCCTAGGTATAGTATAGAGCCCAACCAATTGCTAGTGGAGGGTAAAATTCGTGAGAGAATCTGAACCGGGAGCCTAGCATTTCTTACAACCTGCCAGAGGTCTGTATATCACCCATAAAGATAGTGAGCTTGTACTTACTGGCTAGCAGTGAGGTTGTTATCTTCAATAAACCCGAGGATAGCAGCTCGACCCAGAGTCGCCTTGTCTAGAAAGTGTACACCATATACTGTTTCGAATGCGAGCAAAGTTAAAACAAAGAGACCAATTATCCTCAGAGATACCCACGAAACATCATCAAAGGTAGAAGGTTTCGGTCTATTTTGTCTCGTATTGCGGAGGCAGAGCTCTCAGTTAGGATATCTCCTTCGTCAGCACTCGGAGCATCTGGAGCCTAGGCAAAAGAAGTCTTATATAAGATACAGGAAGAGGGAGTTAGACATTCGCACGTTGTCATTATTGGACAGAGGTTCGTAGGCCGACGGTCTACCAGCTTCCAACCATTTCCTCAGAAGCGCGAACATCTATGTAGCAGTCGTGGCGAGAGCAAACAGAGACTGAGCCGCTGGAGCCAAGAGATACAAATATAGATAAACACTCACGTGACCGAACTGATATTCAAGCGCGCTGGAACCCCACTACATAGGATTCAACCAAACCATTCATACTCCGCCAGTAATCTGGTCGATTTCGTTTTGAGCTCTACCCAAGCTTCATGATACAAGGTCACCGCAAGCATGAATACTCGAAACGTTAACACCAGCTGATTAAGTTTCTCCAAAAACGTGCGGGGAATCATCTCCTCAAAGTACCTACTACGGAGATACCGCGGCCTATCTCGCTCATCCCTCGTATTCTCAATCACACCTCATTTTTTTTTTTGGTGAAATGCTCGTTATTATCATACGCTTGAATATCATGCCGCTTACACGGAAGAGCAGGAAAGCCGTTAAGCGAACGTCGATGCGGTGGATGCAGCGCCGACTCTTGTCCCACCCGCTCCCGCCCCACCTGCGCCACAGGTACCAGCTTCTACAGAGCCTAAGGATAATCAAACAGCTGCTGAGGAAGGCGGCTACAAACGATGCACGCTATGCAAGGCAATCGAATGTTTTGATTAGATTTTTGACGAATCAAACACAGTCTTCTGAATTCCTGAATCTGCGTACGGGTGATTTCCCACATGTGTGTCTTATGGGAGGACTGGACTAGGGCAGTCTGAAGGTGGGTAATTTCGGATTATTCGGTTACGTCGCGATTCTTTTTCATCCCAAAAGGGTTTCCTCGGACTCCCAGACCGCCCCAGACCGACCCAGATTCGTACAGGGTAGGACCCATTTGGTCTATCAAACATGGCTCTGGCACCTGTCAAAAATGGCTCTACAAGCCTTGCTTCTCTATTACAAAAATAACTCTAGCAAGTGCCGAAAATGGCTTATGTTTTGGCCAAATGAACCCAGCCCAAGGTGTCCATTGTAGTGCCTGATTGATAGATTAGCACTACGCCCTGATTTATGACAGGAGCCCTGCCCAGCCTATAATATCACGCACCCGCCCTGCTTCTACCTGTCAAGGCCAGCGACACGAGACCGTTGGCTCGACCATATATTCTAGACTCGTTGGACAACCCGGCGCCTGAGGATCAGCCTTATCTCCTGTGGCGAGCCAGCCGCTTGGCATATAAAATCGCTCAGCCTAAGTACCCCCTCACCCTCGTTCGCAACCCTCGACCCGCATACATACCGCCAAAAATGCCTAAGTACGCGTCTGAATGTGCCACTTGGTCCGACGACTACCTCATCTCCAAAGAAATCTCTCACCGTCGCTCAATCGCTTCTTACGTAACTTCGCTCACCCTCACCGCAGGCGCCACCGCCAGCACGATGGGTGCAGCCGCCCCCCTCACGGTTCCCATCGCCAGTTTTAAGCTCTACAAGATCAACTCCCACAAGTCCAAACTTAAAACTGTTCGGGCAGAGCTATCGAAAAGGAATCTGTCCCCCGCAGACAAGC
>WSTH01001147.1:0-14379 GCA_019616345.1 Ceratobasidium sp. 395
AGGAATAAACGGCACAGGCTTCTGCCCTGGGCGCTGCGCAATCGCTAAGAAGTACGCCTTGTCCTCCGCCGCAAGCAGCTGCTCGCTCGCCAACGGGTACGCCTTGAAAAACTCGTCCAAAAATCGTGTCGGCTCGTCCAACTCAGTAAACGACTGAAGAATCGACGCGGGGCGCTTGACGTCTCCGCCGGCGAATCGTTCCTCGACGCGACGGAGCCAGTCGCCGACGAGATTGCGCAAGGACCGGTCGACCCAACGCGTCTCGTGCGCGACGTACATCAGTCGAACCATCCGGCGAACGACTTCCTCGTAGGTCATATCCGCAATGTCACCGACGACCGTTCCATCGGCCTTTTGCGCGAACCAAGGCTTGGAGAAATCCTTGTTGAGCTTCTCGATCACCATATCCTTGTTCTGCGCGAGCCACGCCGCACGCTTCTCCTTGGGCAACTTGAACACCGTATCGTCGAATTCCTTCCAGAGCTTCACTCCGCGCGTCGCGACCTTGTGAATCGGCTCGCCGAGCTCGGACTGAACGGTCAAGATCCCACCCGTCTCCTTCGCGTACGTCCCCTCCCACTTGGCATCATCTACACCGGCCGCAGCGACGATTAAATCCTTCACGCTCTTGCTTGTATGCGCCTCCTTGGCCACCATCACCCGGCTCGCGAACAATACACCATCAAACGGCATCGGCTGCGCGCCAAACATCTGCACACTCCAATCTCCACTCATATACGGCCACACATCGTCCGCACCGCCAAACCCGGACCCGGCCACGAGCGCGATGTTGGCTTGCTGCCGAATGGCCCCATAGGTTTGGAGCACAGGCTGGTGGAAGTCCTCGCACGAGTGATGTCCGCCCGCACGACCGCCCGTCCATTGGAGGATGACCGGGAAATCAGGATGCTGCGAGGCGATATTCACGACTTGTCGGATCCCATCGACCGAGCCGGGCTTGAATGCAACATGCCGGATTCCAGCCACGCGCAAAGCATCGATGATCTCCTTGGCCTTTTCCGTGCTCGGAATACCAGCAGCGACGCAGAATCCTTCGATCGGTAGTCCCTCGCGACGCATCTCTTGCCACAACGGGAACTGGAACCCAAACTGGCGCTGGTTGATGTAGAGCGCGTTGAGCGTGAGGCCGACGCCTGCTGGGATTTGCGCCTGGATTTCGGCGACTTTGGCGCGGAGCGCGCCGGCGTTGTAGTGTCCTCCGCCAGCGAGTTCGACGTGATATCCTGCGCGGAGAACTGCAGAGACGAAGCCAGCCTTGACGGTCGTGGGGGTCATACCGGCGACCATGATGGGTGGTTTCCCGAGCAAACGAGAGAACGGTGTATCGAGCTGAATCTTTCCATCGCTGCATAACATCCATAAGTACAACGCTCAAATGAAGAAATGAATAGGCTTACCTAGTCTTGACGAGACCTGGCGTCCACTTCTTAGACCACCAACTCTCGCGCCTCACGTTCGTTGCATCGTAGATCTCGGCTCCGTTCTTGCCCTTCTCGCCAACAATCACCACACGCACACCTCGGCCATCCAAATTCCGCGCAGTCAGACCACCGATACCGCTCAATCCTCCGGGTCCAAAATCGATTGCGTGCGTCGCGGTGTCCGGGAACGCAGTAGCCTTGGCCCATTGGATCGAGTTAGAAAACACCTGTTCGCAGAGCGAGCGGGTGACTGATGTGGTGAGCTCTCGCAGGTCGGCGCCTAAACCGCATCAGAATCAAAAACACACAAATAAGACACAAACGGCGCGTACCGCTCTCAGTATGATACACCGCGATCTCGAGCTCCTTCGCCTCCCACAACTCCTCCCCGAGATCTTTCAAAACTTTCTCCGTCGCACCATCCAAATAATGTGAATGATACGGAACGCCGACGACCAAAAAGCGCACATTGAACACCGCCTTGCGCTGCGAAAACGGCACCTTGCTCTGATCCAGTCCGCTCGGTGCACGAACCTTTCGTAGAGCTGTGACGAGACCGTACAAAGCCCTCGATGGACCAGTTACGACAAACGCACGCGAGCCGTTGTAGAGCGACACGCCAAGTTGCGAGTTCTTCGGCAAATGCTTGTTCACGCCGGCGATATGCTTCTCAAGCGAGGCGAGCGGGAGACCGGTGATGCTAAGCATGGGTGAGGGGACACCTTCACCGCCATCGACCGAGTCCTGGACGATGTTCGGCTCGACTGCGAGCGTGGGGAATGCTTCTTGACCACGGGCGCCGACCCAGAAGAGCCATTTGAGAGCCTTGGCCGAATTGGAGAAGAATGATTCAAGCGAGGTTGATGTCGACGCGACTACGGCGGAGAGAATACCCTGCGAGTGACCAGTCGCGCCTTTCATACGATCACGTAGCTCGCCTGGAGTCAACGCAGAAGCGCGACATACGACAAGATACTGGGCCAGCTGGGTCAGACCGATGACTGGCAAGGATAGCGGGATAGACGCGAGATAGTCGACTGGGGGAGTCGCGACAGAGCCATCGAGCCAGCTTAGTACATCGAGACCATAGGTATAGTACGCCAGATTCTGCGCATCGGTCGATTGGCTGAGAGGGATCAAGACCTCAGAGGTCATCTTGGCGACGTATTCGTGCACATAAGGCTTATAGATCGCGTACAACGCCTTGAACTCGTCGAAATACACCTCGTTGGTACCTTGACCGCCGAAAAGCGCGTAGATCTCGGCTTCACCAGACGCAGCAGCGTTGAAAAGAGCCGATTGGGGTGCGCGGGGTACATGCTCCGGGGCATGCGTCTCGAGCGCGCTGATGGCCAAAAAGTAAGACGTAAGGACTTGCTTTCGGACATCAGAGTCGAAGGTCGCGGCAAGGGTATGGATGTCGCGTTTGGAGAGGAACTCGGAGGTGAAATGCGTCGTCGCGGCTTGAAGGACTTGGACGCGAGCTTGTGTAGATTGCGCGTCAGATTCGATTTTGGACGCGATGGAGCCTATAAAGGCTGATGCGAGTTCGACTTGAGCTTCAAGAGCTGCTGTCGGGTTTACGTTTGGCTCATCCTCCGACTGCTCGACTTGAGGGACGTCGCGTGGGACGTATTCGTGCTTGAATTCCTCGCGTAGGACTTCAGCTGCAATCCAGGCACTTCCGGTTGCTGGAACAGGGAAAGATATCTGCATATGTATGCGCGAGAGTCAGTTTGGGTGTAGGGGAATGCCAAAATAGGAAACATGAACGTACCCTGGCCGTACCCGCCTGAATGACCAGTGGTCGAGTGGTGATAGAATCGTCGGCGCCCACGATGGGCTTGCCATTTGGAACAGACATGGTAATAACTTTCTGGTTTATAGTTTTTAAGTGCTCGACGCGAGCAAAACGCGTATCTTTCTGGGGTCATCGTTAGCATAGGGATATATGGGTATGAGATAAAACTAACTTGAGTTGAACTCTAAGCACTATACGTGCCGTCCGCGTCGCGACGTCTTGAAGAGGTCGAATAGAGAGATTGAACGCGGCACAAGGTTAATATATCCTTCGTTTTTCGATTGGGGCGGGACCCTGAACTGCACTCCGACGCGTGTCCCCAGCTACGCGTTTGTCTTACATACATCTTTCTCATACTTTTACTATCGGATAAACGTCTAGCTCTCGTCTCTCCCTATCACCCCAACGGCAATTCCCCAAACGTTCCCAAGGTTTTACTTAAAACTAATAATTAGTTGCGAGCTTAGTGCCCCACCCGGGGTCCCGTTGCCGGCGGGTCGATCGGCTCCACGCGACGCGCCTCGAGGATAGTCAAGCAGCTGACCCGATGAAAATCGAAATGAATGCTCGTGCCCCGTACCTCAAATCTAACTATACAGATAAAGTTGTAAGATGTATGCAGATACGCATACATCTCGCCTTCCTCATCGAAACACGGGGCATCTCGGGCAACATCAAGGTGCGCCTCTTCCCCAACCCGCGTCGCGTCTCCCCAACTGAGCGAGCATTTCAAATCCCGATCTACATTTGCAATCTCAGACTCATATCCACCCTATTTGGTGGGGCGATATTCGCATGTTTAATTTGCGGCCGTTCGGACGGAGGTATGAATCGTTTTTGGAACTGCGCAGTCACCCAGTCGTTAAACGCGCTGCGCGACCGCGTCCATGTTTCCCTTTCTTCCTGATTTATTGTAAACTAAAGCGAACAGGGCTAATTGGGAACCGGCGGGAATAGCGCCGCCTGATCTAGACGTTCCCGGACCACACACCGAGTACTGTACAACACGATCGCGACAGCCCCCAACGGAGCCAAGGCAACCGCAGCCAGATATCCATGAGGAAACTATGAATGGTTCTCACACATATGCTTAGGTTATCCCAGCGAAACGCGCGTTTTTGAGCCCAGGACGATCCGGAAACCTCAACGGTTTAATTTGGGGACCCTTCCTTGCTTAATTCGAGCAACATACGGTGACACAGAACAACACTTGGAGGTAGGGTCGGGTAGCGGATTTATACTAGAATTTCTTTACCCTATAGACTGTGCATCCAAAAGGGATTGTTTCAGACATTCCATGTTCAGCTTTCGGTGCGCAATTTATCGCCGTTGGTTATAGCATGAGGGTTATCCAGTGCTTACAATGCTAAATCTAGAAGCCTCGAAACGCTCCAGCCTCCTACTACTGAAGCATGTACCAACGCGCGCTGTGCCGAGTAGTGGTTGTTGTGACTCGCGCGATTCCTCACAGCCGCCGGCGAGACCCTGTTGGTGGCCTTAACGGGACCGATGTACGCCTCATAAAGCACGACCACCTTGGGGGGCTGGCTGCATAGTTTTGCCCCCTAGTGGTCTCATTTGCATTCCACATCTTGTATTCTTCTCGGTTGTCACGATCGGTCTTGTCTTTGCCGTACGATACCCATTTCCCCCACCAACCGCAACCCGCAAACAGTCCTATATGTACGTGGGAGCGAACACATTCGTTAAACTTGACTATTCGACTACGACAATACGCTCACTATCCTTCACCTCACAAGATGGTTCTAGCATTCTTTACCATTGCTTCTTGCTTATCCTCGTCCTTATCTTCATCGCGGCCTACATCTACGTGATACGGCCATGCCTCCGGCGGCCTCATGTGGATGATGCTTCAGGCTTCGGGGCTTTGCGCGTCGCTCCTGGCCGTAATCTCACCGTCTCTAAAAGCTCTGATGAATCCGCATTTCGAGGTGAGGCAGGTCGTGTGTCGCGTGTTGCAGCTCTCCTTTGATAACAATATTGCATCTTCCAGATCGTACTGCACTGTTAGAAGAGACGACTAACGCGGCGTCTACGAGCAGTGAAAACATTTCTCCGCAACATCGCTGTGCCGTTCGGTCACCTATAGTCCAAGCTGTTACGCTGTTGGCCGTCGACCACACCAAGTCACAGGGCGAGGATGAATCGAGGCGCGATGCATCGTGTTCTCCTGGTTTTAAGTACGACTACCTGGACTCCGCACATGAAGATGGTCACGAACTGTCTCCAGAAGGTAGTTTTGCTTTTTAAGTATCAATAACCAGGTCTGATATATAGGTGTGATTGCAGCCGAAACTTTGATCGAAGATCAGGATTCATACAGGGTTCCATGCGTATCAAAACCCAATGATGAAACTGTGACAGGACGGACCGGTAGGCAGATTTACGAATCGCGAAGACCGATGGCTGAATATCTCGAATTTAGGTACCACTACCATTCTCAATCGTTGCGCTCCGCTTGTGCAGGTTCCTGACCTTGTCGAACCCGATCCTACGTCCTTTCCGAGGCGCGCTTCGTCAACACCTGTTTCCATCATCGATCCAAGTCGATGTACTTCAGAAGTGCCGCAATACGGTGAGACACGCCCAGCACTCCGTGGAGCTTCCCTCCCAACCGTGCGCGACAACAACCATGACCCGATCGCGATTTTTACTCCGCTCACGACAAAACCCATTCCCTTGAAGCAAACACTTTATGTCGGGTCGAAAGACCTCACTAGGATAACGACTCTTGATATTCTAGTTGTCCCAAACGGTCACTGCGGAGAAATAAAGGACCCGGAAATCGACGCCAAGTACTTGTGTAAACAATTCGGGGCGCTCGGTAATGTTAACGTTCAGCGGATTCCGGAACACGAGGTTACGCTCGATCAAGTGAACGAGGCCATCACTGCTCGTTGGAAAGTGGCTCTACCTGGGGCCTGTCTCCTCGTCTTTCTTAGTGGCCATGGATGCGACAACGCGATGGAGCTACGTGACAACCACCGAATCGACGAATCACACCTCAACTCATTGTTTCAAACGCTGCGCCGAACGAATCCTAAACCGCTGAGAGTCGCAGTCATCTTTGATATCTGTCGAGACAACAAGGAGAAAGAAGCGGTTGAGATGCACAATGTGTCTCTTATCTGGTCGTGCTCGCCAGGCCAAAAGACATGGGGCTTTGGGTTTGAAACCCTTCACGAACCTTCCTCGACTCTCCTGCTCGGGCTTCTCCTCGCAGCTCATACCACGTACCAAAGTTCCGGCGTTTTCGAGGAACAGTTCAAGACTCAAGTCACCCGTTTCGCCCGGTTCAACAATCATGTTACTCACGTGGCTCAATGCAACGACTGCAAGCGTCCCAATCTTTGCTCCGAAGCATTTGTGATGAGAAAGGACTTTGAACAGAATGCCGACTTGAGGCAGTCTCAGGTAGGCAGTCTATTTTATGCGGCTCTCCTTGGCTCTAACAGCGGTACCTAATAGGGTTTCTTGAACGATTTATATTCCTTTCTGGTAGAACAAGAGCAATTTCGTGATCTGTCCAAAACAGTTTATGAATTCATGTTTAAAAACAACACCTTCCTTAGAAGTGTAAGTCTTGCATGACTATCTTAAAAATTATGTTGGGACTCATACGCATACACCCCAGAACGACCTTCCAATTTCGGAGAATCCCGTACAAGCCACTGACAACTAATCCCAACACGCCGAGCGAACAGACAATTGATTTGGCCACACGCAGACATATCCTACCACTTGCGTGGTTTATCATTTATCCTATCATTTATCATTATTCCGTTTTTACAAACATCCGTATACCTTTTTCGTTCAACCAATACATATGTAGCGCTCAGGCAGCGGTTTCTTTTGTCCGCCGGATATAGCTCAAGCCGTGATTATTGTTGGGGCACTCGACTCTTTGGAGAACAATAGGACAATACGAGAGGTTGCAAGTATTGTGTCACGGTTAAAAGTCTACCGGTGTGCGCTGGAATTTAACCGACTTCTTGCTCGACCCCGTATTCGTTTTGGACACGACCTACCTATCAACAATTGGTCTTGTCGCGAGCCAGTGAGAAGATTCCACGCATGAGCTTCGGCCTAGCTGACACTGGTTGTGGGGTCGGTGGAAAGCGCAAGTTTCAGACTGCTTAGCCGAATCTGGTTGAGGGTTGAGGTATTAATGCTGCCTCTGTTTACGACGAAAGGCTTGTTTGCCGCTCGTCTCCTCCCAAAACTTATTGAATCTTACTTCGAGTACTTGATCAAGTACTGTACTTACAAAACTTGTCATCTGGTCGGATGAGTTTGTCGAACAAATAGCGTCAGGGTGTAGGCTGTATGCCGGCGGAGATCACGGGACCTAGGAATTAGCCTTGACAGGCCTCGAGGCGGCATCGGTGAAGTTCGCGCGACCCTACGTATATCAGGCCATGGATGCAAATCACTACTGAGTTCCTCACTCCCCCGTCTGCTGGGCAGCTGTCCTCGCGCTGCGCAATCTTCAGCTCTGGCTCTCGTTCTTGCTTGCCCCCGCGTAATCAAATGGCACACTCTCCAGTATGTACTTCGAGCTAAAACTATCCTTTGATCTGTTTTCCTCGACCGCAACACAAACAATCATTCCATCGGCGCCCTCTACTTTCGATAACTGTTTCCGATGCCTCGTCATTCTCATCTTACTCGCCTGTTTCGTTCAATTGCACTTGATATGGCGCACTCTACAACCATCTCCAAACGCACCGGCGGACGGAACCACCCCCGTTGATTCTGCTCAAAGTCTCTCTGTGTCTCGAGGTTCCAAGGCGGCTACATCTCAGAGTGAGCTGTGTTAACAACCTATATGCCTAGTTTATAGGCTGATTTCCAGTTTTCAAGGCCATACGCCTCCTTCGGTACAGGCTCAAGAAACTCCTACTGCTAGCAACGAGGAAGCTCCCTTGGCGCAGCGGCCAATTAAGGACCGAGTACCTATCGCGCAAGCTCCTGTGCCTCCAGAGCAGACCGAGACGCAAGGTGGGTGAATTTCAGTTTCCGGCAGTCGGCCCACCGGCTATTGCAAATCCAAAAACGGTTTTCCCTGATGGGCGCTAGCTCAAATTTTTTTTAAAACATCGCTCAGTAAATGACGTATATCTCGACAACGAGAGACTCGTGCGAGACAGAAAACACACCGGCGTGATCGGGCAAAAATGGCGCACCAAACGGCACCTTTTATATGAGAGAACAGTAAGATTCAAAATTGAGCCACATGAGCAAAGAAACGCATACATCTCGGTATGAAATGCACCTACGGCTACAGAGTAAGTACATATGGTCTCAAGATACCTTTGAGATCGGAAAGAAATTTACTGCCAAGGAATTGATGAGTTTGCGAGCGAGTTAGGGCTTGGTGGGTGATTCTTGCCTGGTGGAGCAGACCTGCCCAACTCGTGTTTGGTCGAACCCCTTTAGTTTGACATGCGGTTTTTTTCTTGCCAGAGTCTGGTAGACCTTCTGGTGCTTTATGCACCTTCTCCGTAGCTATGGGTACACATCATACCGAGATATATGCGTTTCTCTACTCATGTGGCTCAATTTTGAATCTTACTGTTTTCTCATATAAAAGGTGCCGTTTGGTGCGCCATTTTTGCCCGATAACGCCGGTGTGTTTTCTGTCTCGCACGAGTCTCTCGTTGTCGAGATATACGTCATTTACTGAGCGATGTTTTAAAAAAAATTTGAGCTAGCGCCCATCAGGGAAAACCGTTTTTGGATTTGCAATAATTATTTAATCATATTAGCTAATCCAAATCAACAAACGTCATTATTTGTTCCCGTCGCTCGTAAGGGTTCGCGTCAAGGTCTCCGTGGCTCAAGCCAGCTGGTGGTTGATCGACCACCAGAGCCTGCGGATTTGGTACTACCTGGAACTCATCAACATGTGGACCCCATTCCAGAAAAGCCTGGTAAGCATTGGCTTGTTGGCTACTGTGGTTTTACCCGTGGATGCTAATTAATTTAATTTAACCTTCAAACATTTCTAGCGTGTTCTTCTCTCCCCCCAGCTCATCCTATCATCGAGGGTACATCGATCACTAAACAGAATGTTGGCACCACATCACACGATCCCCTTCCGCCGATTTCGGCCCAAACCCAGGACTCGGAGGCAGAAAACTCAAAGAACTCCCCACTGAAAAGAACGTTGGTCGGTCACGATTTAGCCTCGGATGTCCCGTTCGTAGTCCTCGGGGTAGGAGTCGGCGACGAGCGCTTACCAGGACCGCGCCACGATATTGAATTGATTGCCAAACATCTTCCGAAAAACCTGTTTCAGGCACTTATCGACACGGATGCTACTCAGGCTGCAATTCACCGAGAGATCCAGGGGATTTTTGAACGTGTTCTGCCATCAACCTCGGTTATCTTGTATTTCACTGGACACGGGAATGATCGCAATGCTTTAACGCTTTCCAACGGGCAGTCTGTTGGCGTAGATATCCTCTTAGAATGGATCGATCAGACGCGAAAGGACACAGGCAAATGTCTCCCGGTATTTCTCGTCTTCGACCACTGCCGAGAAACCCATGACCTCCCCCTTGACATGTCGGCCGCGAAGCTCGAGCAGGTCTACATTATCTGGGCGTGCTTGCCGCGCCAACAGGCTTACGAGGTCGGACTTGAGGAAAACTTGCCATACTCGGAGTTCTTGAAGATCATCTGCCTCACGCTAAAGGAGCTGCTCATGAACAAGCCCCAGTCACCGAGCTACTTCTTAGAGAGGGCTGTCCATTGGATGTCGGTTGCTGTGAGGGTCCATCGTGGCTTCATTTGCGAGCGCGCGAAGTGCCCAGATCCTTGGCTGACTTGCCTCTGCGTTACGTGCTATGCGGGCGGACTCTGCGAGCATTCAACTCATAGCCCAGACGATAAGCGGCCGATCCAAACCCCTGCTGGGTGGTTCTCGGAATCCAAGGTGTGTAGTTCTTCGTGTTACAACTTATCTCCTGTTTAACAACTCTGTTTGAATAGAGTGATATTGAAATGAATGGAATAATATCAATTATAGAGCCAATCGCAGAACCCATCATGAAACTCGGAGAGAACATTTTAAACAATAAGCATTATTGCAAGCACATTGTTAGTAATGTCTCTTGGCTCGTTCAAAGCATTTCTAAGTCCAGCTTTACTCTAGGCCGAGGGACAAGCACGCTCGAACCATAGGAGCCATCAAGTGGCTGGACCAAGTTCAGTGCGACGAGGAGTAGGAGCAGCTCAAGCTTCGGCTCCAGCTTTACCACAACCTCACCACGAGTAGGATATAGCTGACTGGGACCCCTGACCAAAGGAAGTGAGCTGGATTCAATAGATCCTCCGGATTGCGGTACTTTACGGGGAGATAGAATTCATGTTCCCAATTATCGTGTCATCCAGATATTCCCCAAATTGACTTCTTGAACCCAGTGACATCTGCGTGATACAATCGCTGCTTTGTCTCATTCCAGGACCCAAAATACGGGGAGTTGAAACAACTGTTTGCGGCAGCTTGTACACCGGCTTTAATGAAATGAAATGCAGTGTGATTCAAGCCACCTGACAAGTGACCACGACATGCAGATTGTACTTGACCAAACTGCTAGCCCGGCAGCAGTTTCGCAAACGGAACAGCACGCTCGTTACTCGGCTCGGGGTCACAGTATTCCCTCTCTGTTGACGCTACCTGAAGATATCTTGGTCTTGATAGTCTCAGTGCTATGTGTTGACCCAAAGGAGCTATACGCACCCTTGATCTGCTCTCACGTCTGCTCACGCTGGCGTAAGGTAATCCTGAACACGCCTTCGCTCTGGAGCTTTATCGATACGTCAAGGCGTAGGCGGCTTACAGAACTATGGCTTGTAAACTCGAAGAATGCTTGGCTTGATGTTCGTTTCTGCGATAAACCTGCGCCACCTCGAGTATACTTTCATCAACATATGTCTTCAGATAGTGCTGGATGCCCTACTTCCCCTACTGTAAGCGACATAAAGGCGCATACCCATCGATGGAGATCGCTTGATATCTCCTACTCTCGTCTATGCCAGACAACTAGCATACTAATGGACCTGTGCGAATTGAAGGAGCCTCTCCGGCTGGAAAGCCTCACAGTTGGTCCAATGGGTCAAGCTAACCTGAATATCGACGGAACACCAATCCTCTCGAGATCACCGCCGGTTGGCGACCCAAGTGTAGCGCGAGGAGTATTTCAGGGCATTCAAGCACAACCAGCCGTGCTGCGAGTAGATACATTCCCAGTTTACCCTTCCCCTGTCTTCTCTACTCGCCTTGCCACATTTCACTTCTTCGGGGGTAACTATCTCGCCGAGTACCCAAACACAGCTGAATGGTACAAAATTCTGTCTGCAGCTCCCAACTTGGTCGAGCTTCGGCTTTGGCATCCTCGCCATGGCGACACGACTTCACTCCCTTGTGGGAACTCGGTCAATCTACCCTTGCTTAAGCGACTCGACTTGACTGGTCTCTTCGTCCAGCTCTGTGGGCTGTTTACACAGTTCCCCTTACCAAATTTAACGAGCCTACTGCTCGATTCGCTTGACCCACATACCAATATACCTCAACAGGTTACCGATGTTGCTTTAGTAGCTCCTCGGTTGGAACACTTGAGTATCGGCTCGATGGTGTTCAACTCAAAATCTGCCTCGGGGAGGTGGGCTCGGCCGCTTCGGACTCTAGGCTCACTCCAAACAATTACATTTATCGAAGCGGAATGGGAAGAAATTAGTACAGCGCTGGAGCAGCTTGAACTGACTCCTGGTAAAGCTGTGCACGTTCGGTTAGAGCGCATACACGACGTTATCTTCGAAGAACTTGAAAGGTTCGAGGTAGAAGGCAATAGAATATGTTCGACAGAGCTCGTCGATTGCGTAGAGGGGGCGAGGTGTCGGTCCATCCACGACGGGTCCAATTTCTCTGAGTCTGAACAGGGATCGAATTGTGAGCATTGGCTTTTCTATCCGAACCCATGTCTAACCGTTGAAACGGAATAGACTCTGATGGAAGCTCTATTTCTTACATTTACGAAGTAACCTCGGAGGAGTCAGGTCCCGAGGAATATGAATATAGCTCAGCCGAAGACTGGTACAGCTCCGAGAGCGACTCGGGAGATGAAGAAAATTGAGCCGTGGTGTGAAGCTGAAATATTTAACATCTGTACACGCATGTATACTGGTTGTTGGTCCTGTTCTGGTAGGCCGGAGCCCGAACATTTCCGCATTTTCGTGTGCAGCCTGGGTTCTTGTTACTGTCTATCGCTGAAAATTATGTCTGCGAACCGCTTTTTGAGCCATCGCACCAGAATATGAATTGTATGCGCAAGTTGCGATTACATGCTTGCTCTGACTAGCTCTGACTCCCTCTCTGCCCTGCCGAAGCGGCAAAGCACAACTTTCAAAGTTGATTTTCCCGCTTTGGGTTGCACAAACTGGGTGTTATCTAACCAGCACTGCCACCTAATGTGAAATGACTGTGCCGGACCGAAGCTGTAGTCTGTACCGCGACATGTCTGATACATGAGGCACCCGGCATGGTTGCTCCTATATTTTCTACAGCTGGTATAGTCGTGGCGACACAGTTTTATTCTCGCCAACCACCTTGTAGGCTGGCTCAAGGATTCTAACTGCAACCCCTTCAAACTACACATCAGCCAACAGCACATTCCTTCCGATATGAACAACTCAATTCTAGCGATGCGCGAACCTACTTCTACGCAGACATACGCTCCTGTCAGTCTCGTTATTCTCGTGGCTGCCCTCATACTTGGGTATCTGCGGTGCATCCGGCCTCGCCTACAACCACCGCAAGCCGTGAATAGCCCCGCAGTCGAGACCCCTCGCGTTGCCGGACTTAATCCCGCTGTTGTTGGAGGCCATGATGTGCCTACGTCAGAACAACGTAAGCAGAATTATAATTTATATCGAGTCTTTGCCCTAGCTAACTAGCGTATAGACCGACGATCCTCTTTCGTAGAGCATCAAGCGAGCCAGGAGGTTGTTAACGAAGCAGCGGTTGCCTCGCAAACGCGCCACATTACGTCTCCACGATCGCCGATTGCTCAAGGTACTCAGCCGGAACCGACAGGCCAGAACGATGAAGCGCAGTCGCGTGAGTAGAGACAGCTAAAACGTGCTCAACGATCGCCGCTGATAAGCGTTTTAATTATCTCATCACTTTTTAGGTAATTCCCAGCGATCGCCTACGCATTCCCCTGCTTCTTCGGTTCACGCGAACACTCGTGGGTCGACGTTGGGGGTGGTTCAGCCAGTGGAGCAAGGCCGTCATGGTTAGTTGCCTACGCGTTTTATCTTGTGTTCTGATTGCTGATATTATTGTATCAATAGTTTTAACTATAGTGACCGACTTGCCAAACACCGAGGCATCACAAGAGACCACAGTACCGGCGCCAGGCGCTTCGGCGGCCCCGGCTGTTCGCAGCTCTGTGGTGCAAGGCGTCTTGCCTACTGCGTCCATTAGGGGCGAGCCCGGTATATGGCGTGCTCTATCGTCTCTACTGGAAACCGAGCGCGAAGAATCGGGTGAGTGGGTGATATAACTGGCATGTTCCACACTCTAATGTCTCATGGGTTTTGGATATTAGTATTTTCCCCTCGCTCCTACGGACACAAGTATCGCCCCAGGGCCATCCACCAGCTTTTAGATCCCGTTGGAGACTACTCCGACCACACACAGCACGATATCAACCCGCCCCCGTCTCCAGCTCTTAGCCCGATTTCTCCAACCAGAGGAGCGCGAAACTCTACGTTGCTCAAAGCTTTGGATGGCTGGGACCTCTCTAGGGCTGTTGCTCCGCTCGCAATCCTCGCTGTGGGCGTCAACACAGGTAAAGCAGACGCACCCGAAACCCATCGCATGTGACGTAGGGACCTGTGACTACACTGCCACATGCAGTCTTTCGCAACGTAAATCCCAAATAGCGCGCCCGTGAGGTCGTTTTTGAGAAATCTGCTCTAACAGAAGTGTAGATTAGACCTGTGCGAATCGATCCATTAAGCCAGATTTGCTCTACAGCTGCTGCCCGTGGAGCCTATAGACTTTTACTCTTCGAAATCGCCTGGTCCAAAGGCGCCCAAACAGTC